>ML778010.1:1901598-1911933 GCA_009831015.1 Picea engelmannii
TTGGCATAGAATATTGGCCCACATCAACTACAAGGCACTACCATACATATGCAAAGTTGTCACAGGTTTACCAGAACTCAAGGTTGATCAGGAAGGCATATGCAATGGATGTGCGCAAGGGAAGAACATCAAGAACCCTTTTCGAAAGAAGAAGGAGTATGGGAACTCATTCATTCATATGTGTGTGGCCCAATGCCATCATCCTCCATTAGCAGATATGTATACTATGTATCATTTATTGATGATTATTCTCGTAAGACCTGGATATATTTCTTAAAATATAAAGATGAAGTATTCAGTAAATTCAAGGAATTCAAAGCCTTGATAGAGGATCTTTCTAAAAGAAAGATTAAGATACTCAGGTCAGATAATGGAGGAGAATATACCTCAAAGGAGTTCGTGAACTTCTGCAGAGATGTTGGGATTAAGAGGGAACTCACTACTCCCTATAATCCCCAACAAAACGGTGTAGTTGAAAGGAAGAACAGAACAATTATGGAAGCTGTAAAGACCATGATTCAAAATCAAGATCTTCCTATGTGCTTATGGGCAGAAGCAACAATGGCAGTTGTTTATGTGCAGAACATATTATCCCATAGTGCACTTAGGTTCAAGACCCAAGAAGAAATGTTCACCAGAAAGAAGCCAGAGGTAAGCCATCTCAAAATATTTGGTTGTCCAGTGTTTATTCATATATCGAAATAGAAAAGAAACAAGATGGAACCCTATGGAAAGAAGGGAATATTCATGGGATACTGTGAGGTATCCAAGGCCTTTAGAATCTACATACCTGGTCACCACCATATTGGGATCATCAGGGACATGACCTTTGATGAATAAGAACCACTTAAGAAATCAAGAAGATTCCAGATTGAAGAAATGTATGAAGAGGAACCTGTAAATCCCAGGACTACAGAATCCATGAGGGAAGTTCCCAAAACTGCAGAACCTGTAAGGGAAGTCGTAACTTCCCCTGATGAGGAGACTCCTGAAGATGATGATGTATCAAAAGTTCAAGAACCTCCTCATATGACCTTCTCCCATAAAATAAATCTTTCTTGGGAAAGAGAACTTATACAAGATGGAGAGAAGTATGGTGTTCCAAAAGGAACCACAAGATAGGTGAAAAGACCAAAGCCATTCTCCAGTTACATGGCTTTGATGTGCAATCTACTTGATGAAGAACCTACATGCTTTAAAGAGGCCATTCAAAAGAAGGAATGTGCAGATGCCATGATAGAGGAATACCAATCCATAATAAAGAATGATGTATGGGAAATAGTTCCCAGACCAAAAAGTAAGGATGTGGTATCCTCAAAATGGCTCTTCAAAATAAAACATGTTGTTGATGGAAGTATTGAGAAATATAAAGCAAGATTTGTCGCTCATGGATTTTCCCAGAAGGAAGGCATTGATTATGAAGAGACATTCTCTCCTGTGGCCAGATACACTTCAATTAGAACCATTATATCTCTTTCCGCCAAGATGAAATGGAAGTTGCACCAGATGGACGTGAAGACAGCTTTCCTGAATGGTGTTATCGAAGAGGAAGTGTATATAGAGCAACCTCAAGGATTTGAGGTTGAAGACATGAAGTCTCATGTCTGTTGATTGAAGAAAGCCTTATATGGATTGAAGAAAGATCCCAGAGCTTGGTATGTCCATATAGACAGTTTCTTGATGAGCTTAGGCTTTACCAAGAGTAAAGAAGACTCAAATATCTACTTCAAAATTATGGATAATGAACCAGTAATCTTACTACTGTATGTGGATGACTTATTCTTATCTGGAGAAGAAAATCTCATCGCTGAATGTAAACAGAGACTTTCCGCAGAATTTGAAATGAAATACCTTGGCCTAATGCATTACTTATTAGGTCTTGAGGTATGGCAGAGTCTAGAAAGGATCTTCCTTAATCAAGGAAAGTACACGGTTGAAATCTTAAAGAGATTTGACATGCTAGAATGCAAGTCCATGAATACAACCATGGAAGTGAATCTGAAGCTGTTGGTTGATACTTCGTTAGACTTGATAGATGCCACACTGTACAAACATATTATTGGATCCCTGATTTACTTGACAAACATCAGAACAAACATTTGTTTTGCAGTGAACACCTTAAGTCAATTTCTAGTAGAGCATAGACGTGTTCACCTAGTGGCTGCAAAACATGTGATGAGGTACCTTAAAGGTACAATGAATTATGGTCTCAACTATGATGGAGATCATGACTTCACATTGAGTGGATATACCGATGCAGATTGGGAAGGAAGCATTGCAGACAGAAAAAACACTTCCGGATGTTGTTTCAGTTTGGGATCATCCATGATCTCGTGGCAGAGTAGGAAGCAATCCAGTATTTCCCTCAGCATAGTGGAAGCAGAGTACATTACCGCATGTTCTTCTAGTTGCGAAGCTATATGGATTCTAAAGTTGCTGACAGGCCTAATTGACTTGGAGATGAGAGCAATTGCGATTCTATGTGACAACCAGAGCTGCATAAAGATGAAAGAGAATCATGTATTCCACGATAGGTCGAAGAACATAGAGATCCACTATCATTTCATCCACAACATGGTACAGAGAGGAGCCTTGAAGCTCCAGTACATTAGCACATATGAACAGGTTGCTGACGTGTTGACCAAGCCTCTATCTCGTGTAAAGTTTGAACACTTTTGAGATAAGCTTGTTATAGTCCGAAAGGACCCTCCCTAAAAGGGGGAGTATATATATTCCTTGCTTCTGACCTCGCTATTAGAAGTAAAGAAAGATGAGTCATTGCTTCTGACCTCACTGTTAGACGTAAAGCATGACGCTGTGTATTCCTTGCTTCTGACCTCACTGTTAGACGTAAAGCAAGATGAGTCATTGCTTCTGACCTCCCTGTTAGACATAAAGCATGATGCTATGGATTCCTTGCTTCTGACCTAGTTGTTAGACGTAAAGCAAGATGATTCCTCACTTATGACCTCATTTTTAGACGTATAGCAAGATGTTGATGTCTTCCTTGCTTTTGAACTCGTTGTTAGACGTAAAACAATATGATTCCTCGCTTCTGACATAGTTGTTAGACGTAAAGTGAGATGTTGATGTGTTCCTTGCTTCTGACCTCGTTGTTAGACATAAAACAAGATGATTCCTCACTTATGACCTAGTTGTTAGACGTAAAGAGAGATGTTGATGTGTTCCTTGCTTCTGACCTCGTTGTTAGATGTAAAGAAAGATGATTCCTCACTTCTGACCTAGTTGTTAGATGTAAAGCGAGATGATGATGTGTTCCTTGCTTCTGACCTAGTTGTTAGACGTAAAGCAAGATGATTCCTTTCTTCTGACCTCGTTGTTAGATGTAAAGAAAGATGTGACTGACACTGAGCTACCAACTTAACTGCCGTGACATTGAGCCAGTGTAGTATTGTGATGTACCATTCTAGTGCTGTGATGAGGTATCATTTTTACTGATACATTTTGATGCAGATGATGATGACATTCTTTCGATAATGATGATGTTGCCGATGAAGAAAACTTTCGATGACTCATAAATATGCTAGCCAATGTTTCAAGATGATATTGACAATACTGTCCTTCTGATGCCACTGATGATACAGACCTCTCTCACCTGATGATGTTGAAGAAGACCCTTCTTGTTAAGGGGGAGTGTTGAAACAATGTAATTGGGAAGAGTATTCTTATTATTATTGTTATTTTATTATTAATATTAATCCCCATTGTGGATTAATCATGTCAGTAATTGTATTAGGAGAAAATCTCCTTTTGCGGATTGGTCATCATACAATTATAATGGGCAGAATAAGAAGTCGACCCCAGCAGTTATTATTGAGACCCAAAATTAATTTAAAGGTGGGTTTACCCACCCAGAGTGAGAGGTCAGCCTTGCCAGTGAAACCCTCTCACACGTGCCAGTCTTTTATATATAGGAGGCTAGTGCCTCACTTTATCACAACTCACTTGCTCATTCTCTTATGAGGCAAGATGCAATTATTAGTTAGAGAGAGGAGAAGAAGAGTGGTGCATATTTTGGGGAGGACTATCTGTATTGGTTTGAGTTATCTCTTGAACATTGTATTGGCAATTTATGATAAGGAAGTTTTGTTGGGCTTCTTTCCCCTAGAGGGTTTCCCAGGATAAATGTTGTGTCTCTTGTGAATGTGTATTTTTCAGTGATCTTGATCTTATGATGCTCTTATCTATTGAAATGAAAAGAAATATAATAATGGCATAAACATTAACATGGTATTAGAGCCAACCTGAAGGAAACACAATTTGCAAGAAGAAAAACGTCACTGTTACCGTACCAAAAAATTAGGGTTTTGCAAAAGTGAATATTTTCATCTCCCTAACCACCTAGAAAGTTGCGCCCTCCCCCAAAAATCAATTTGGCACCTAGAGAACACCTTTTTAGTGGCTAGATCTCCCAGAAAGTGAAACCCTAGTTTCACAAAAGTACCAAAAGTACCAGAAAACTAGTACCAGAAGTACTAGAAGTACCAAAGTACTAGAAGTACCAAAGTACTAGAAGTACTAGAAGTACCAAAGTACTAGAAGTACCAAAGTACTAGAAGTACTAGAAGCACTAGTCTAGAAATCCGCAGATCAAATTTGATGGGATAAAAATTGGATTTTCTCAGATCTAACGACACCAGGCTACTCGCCTTAGCCAAGTGCACCTTCTAGTAAGGTCAAAATTTGATTTTAAGCATTTTCAATTTTTGGTCATTTTCGTAGCCTCAAGTACAAGATGTCTGCAAGCACCAAGCTTGTTGAGAAAATAGAAGGCATATACAACTTCCATGCCTAGAAGTATAGGATCGGTCTGATCCGTATAGGATCGGTCTGATCCTTGTAGAGAATGACCTAGCAAAATTTATCAAAGAAGAAGTGGAGGAACTTGAAGATGTCGTAGAGAAAGCGAAGCATCAGAAGGACTTAATCAGGGCTCAAAGAATCATTGCAAATTCAGTCAAAGACCACCTAATCCCGTATGTATCGTCCAAGAAAACTCCGAAGGAGATGTTTGACACTCTAAGAAAACTATATGAAGGAAAGAACATCAATCGAAAGATGAATCTAAGATCTCAATTGAAGAATACCAAAATGCAGAAAGGAGAAATGATTCAAGAATATTTCTCCTGAATCTCATAAATAAAAGAACAGTTAAAAGCGATTGGAGACACCATCGATGAAGATGAATTCGTAATAACAGCCCCAAATGGTCTCGCAAGACCTTGGGATGCTTTCATCCAGTCAGTATGTGGAAGAAAGGATAAACTACAGTTTGAAGGCCTATGGGAAGAATGCATCCAAGAAGAGACAAGGGTAGCCAACCGGAAATTCAAGGATGAATTATTCAGTAAATTCAAGGAATTCAAATCCTTGATAGAGAATCTTTCCGAAATAAAGATTAAGATACTCAGGTCAGATAATGGAGGAGAATATACCTCAAAGGAGTTCGTGAACTTCTGCAGAGATGTTGGGATCAAGAGGGAACTCACTATTCCCTATAATCCGCAACAAAATGGTGTAGCTGAAAGGAAGAAAAAAAAAATTATGGAAGTTGTAAAGACCATGATTCATGATCAAGATCTTCCTATGTGCTTATGGGAAGAAGAAACATTGGTAGCTGTTTATGTGAAGAACAAATTATCACATAGTGCACTTGGGTTCAAGACCCCATAATAAATGTTCACCGGAAAGAAGCCAAAGGTAATCCATCTCAAAATATTTGGTTGTCGAGTGTTTATTCATATACCCAAAGAGAAAAGAAACAAGCTGGAACCCTCCGGAAAGAAGAAAATATTCGTGGGATACTGTGAGGTATCCAAGGCCTTTAGAATCTACATACCTGGTCACCACCATATTGAGATCAACAGGGACGTGATATTTGATGAAGAAGCAACACTTAAGAAATCAAGAAGATGCCAGCTTGAAGAAATGTATGAAGAGGATCCTGTAAATCCTAGGACTACAGAATCTGTGAGGGAAGTTCCCAGAACTGCAAAACCTATAAGGGAAGTCACAACTTCCCCTGATGAGGAGACTCCTGAAGATCACGATGTATTAGAAGTTCAAGAACCTCCTCATATGACCTTCTCCCATAAAATAAATCCTTCTTGGGAAAGAGAGATTATACAAGATGGAGAGAAATATGGTGTTCCAGAACTAACCACAAGACAAGTGAAAAGACCAAAGCCATTCTCTAGTTACATGGCTTTGATGTGCAATCTACTTGATGAAGAACCTACATGATTTGAAGAGGCCATTCAAAAGAAGGAATGGGAAGATTCCATGACATAAGAATATCAATCCATAATAAAGAATGGTGTATGGGAAATAGTTCCCAAACCAAAAAGTAAGGATGTGGTATCATCAAAATGGCTCTTCAAAATAAAACATGCTACTGATGGAAGTATTGCGAAATATAAAGCAAGATTTGTCACTCGTGGATTTTCCCAAAAGGAAGGCATTGATTATGAAGAGACATTATTTCCTGTGGCTAGATACACTTCAATCAGAACCATTATATCTCTTGCTGCCAAGATGAAATGGAAGTTGCACCAGATGGACCTGAAGACAACTTTCCTGAATGGTGTTATCAAAGAGGAATTGTATATAGAGCAACCCCAAGGATTTTAGGTTGAAGATAGGAAGTCTCATGTCTACCGATTGAAGAAAGCCTTATACGGATTGAAGCAAGCTCCCATATCTTGGTATGGCCGTATAAATAGTTTCTTGACGAGCTTAGGCTTTACCAAGAGTAAAGTAGACTCAAATCTCTACTTCAAAATTATGGATAATGAAACAGTAATATTACTACTGTATGTGGATGACTTATTCTTAACTGGAGAAGAAAATATCATCATTGAATGTAAACAGAGAATTTCTGCAGAATTTGAAATTAAAGACCTTGGCCTAATTCATTACTTCTTAGGTCTTGAGGTATGGCAGAGTCCAGAAAGGATATTCCTTAATCAAGGAAAGTACACGATCAAAATCTTAAAGAGATTTGACATGCTATAATGCAAGTCCATGAATACACCCATGGAAGCGAAGTTGAAGCTGCTGGTCAATACTTCATCAGAGTTGATAGATGCCACAATGTAAAGACAGATTATTGGATCGCTAATGTACCTGACGAACACCAGATTAGACATCTGTTTTGCAGTGAACACCTTAAGTTAGTTTCTGGTAGAGCCCAGACGTGTTCACCTAGTGGCTGTAAAACATGTGATGAGGTACCTTAAATGTACAATGGATTATGGTGTCAGCTATGATGGAGATCATGACTTCACATTGAGTGGATATACAGATGCAGATTGGGCAGGAAACATTGTAGATAGAAAAAGCACTTCTGGATGTTGTTTTAGTTTGGGATCAACCATGATCTCGTGGCAGAGTAGAAAGCAATCCAATATTTCTTTCATCACAGTGGAAGCAGAGTACATTGCCGCATGTTCTGCTAGCTGCGAAGCTATATGTATTTGAAAGTTGTTGACAAACCTATTTGACTTGCAGATGAGAGCAACCGTGATCCTATGTGACAACCAGAGCTGCATAAAGATGACAGAGAATCATGTATTCCATGATAGGTCGAAGCACATAGACATCCACTATCATTTCATCCATGACATGGTACAAAGAGGAGCCTTGAAGCTCTAGTACATTAGCATGGATGAACAGGTTGATGACATGTTGACCAAGCCTCTATCTCATGTAAAGTTTGAACACTTTCGAGATAATCTTGGTATAGTCCGAAAGGACCCTCATTGAAAGGGGGAGTATATATAATCCTTGCTTCCGACCTCGCTATTAGATGTAAAGCAAGATGAGTCAATGCTTCTGACCTCGTTGTTATACGTAAAGCATGACGTTGTGTGTTCCTTGCTTCTGACCTCGCTGTTAGGCATAAAGCAAGATGAGTCATTGCTTCTGACCTCGCTGTTAGACGTAAAGCATGATGCTGTGGATTCCTTGCTTCTAACCTAGTTGTTAGACGTAAAGCAAGATGATTCCTTGCTTCTGACCTCATTGTTAGATGTAAAGCGAGATGTTGATGTGTTCCTTGCTTCTGACCTCGTTGTTAGACGTAAAGCAAGATGATTCCTCGCTTTTGACATAGTTTTTAGACGTAAAGCGAGATATTGATGTGTTCCTTGCTTCTGACCTTGTTGTTAGACGTAAAGTAAGATGATTCCTCGCTTCTGACCTAGTTGTTAGACGTAAAGCAAGATGTTGATGTGTTCCTTTCTTCTGACCTCATTGTTAGACGTAAAGCAAGATGATTCCTTGCTTCTGACCTAGTTGTTAGACGTAAAGTGAGATGGTGATGTGTTCCTTGCTTCTAACCTAGTTGTTAGATGTAAAGAAATATGATTGCTTGCTTCTGACCTCGTTTGTTAGACGTAAAGCAAGATGTGACTGACATTGAGCTACCAACTTAACCGCTGTGACATTGAGCCAGTGTAGTACTGTGATGTGCCAGCCTAGTTCGGTGATGAGGTATCATCTTTACTAATACATTTTGATGCAAATGATGATGACATTCATTCGAGAATGATTATGTTGTCAATGAAGAAAAATTTGTATGACTCGTAAATATGCTAGCCAATGTTTCAAGATGATATTGACAATATTGTCCTCCTGATGTCGTTGATGATGCAGACCTCTCTCGCCTGATGTTGTTGAAGAAGACCCTTCTTGTTAAAGGGGAGTGTTGAAATAATGCAATTGCGAAGAGTATTCTTATTATTATTGTTATTTTATTATTAAGTTTAATCCCCATTGTGGACTAGTCATGTCGGTATTCGTATTAGGACCAAATCCCCTTTTACGGATTGGTCATCGGACAATTATAATGGGTAGAATAAGAAGTTGGCCCCAACAGTTATTATTGAGACCCAGAATTAATTTAAAGGTGGGTTTACCCACCCAAAGTGAGAGGTTGGCCCTGCCAGTGAAACCCTCTCACACGTGCCATTCTTGTATATATAGGAGGCTAGCGCCTCACTTTATCACACAACTCACTTGCTCATTCTCTTATGCGGCAAGCTGCAATTACTAGTTGGAGAGAGGAGAAGAAGAGTGGTGCATCTTTTGGGGAGGACTATCTGTATTGGTTTGAGTTATCTCTTGAACATTGTATTGGCAATTGATGATAAGGAATTTTTGTTGGGCTTTCTTCCTAGAGGGTTTCCCATGATAAATGATGTGTCTCTTGTGAACATGTATTTCTTAGTGATCTTGTTCTTATGATTCTCTTATCTATTGAAATGGAAAGAACTATAATAATGGCATAAACATTAACATGGTATCAGAGCCAACCTGAAGGAAGCACAATTTGCAAGAGGAAAAACATCACTGTTATCGTACCCAAAAATTAGGGTTTTGCAAAAGTGAATATTTTTAGCTCCCTAACTACCTAGAAAGAAACGCCCTCCCCCAAGGATATATTTGGCATGTAGAGCGCACCTTTTCAGTGGCTGCATGTCCCAGAAAGTGAATCCCTAGTTTCACAAAAGTACCAGAAGTACCAAAAAACTAGTACCAGAAGTACCAGAAGTACCAGAGTACCAAAAGTACTAGAAGCACTAGTCTAGAAATCTGTAGATCAGATTTGATGGGGTAAAAATTGGATTTTCTCAGATCTATGGACACCAGGATACTCAACTCATCCAAGCACACCTCCTGGTAAGGTCAAAATTTGATTTTAATCATTTTCATTTTTTGGTCATTTTTCGTAGCCTCAAGTACAATATGTCTACAAGCACCAAGCTTGTTGAGAAACTAGAAGACATAGAAAACTTTTGTGCCTGGAAGTATAGGATCGGTCTGATCCTTGCGGAGAATGACCTAGCAAAATTTATCAAAGAAGAAGTGGAGGAACCTGAAGATGTCGTAGAGAAAGCGAAGCATCAGAAGGACTCAATCAGGGCTCAAAGAATCATTGCAGATTCAATCAAAGACCACCTGATCCCGTATGTATCATCCAATAAAACTCCTAAGGAGATGTTTGATGCTCTAAGAAAAATATATTAAGGAAAGAACATCAATCTAAATATGAATCTAAGATCTCAATTGAAGAATACCAAAATGCAGAAAGGAGAAATGATTCAAGAATGTTTCTCCCGAATCTTAGAAATAAAAGAACAGTTAAAAGTGATTGGAGACACCATCGACAAAGATGAATTCGTAATAACAACCCTAAATGGTCTTGCAAGACCTTGGCATTCTTTCATCCAGTCAGTATGTGGCAGAAAGGAGAAACTACTGTTACAGGTATGAATTAACTGAGAGGGGGGGGGGGTGAATCAGTTAATGTAG
>ML778010.1:1939730-1964387 GCA_009831015.1 Picea engelmannii
AAAATGAAAATGTCTCCTTGGTATATATAGGAGACTAGGAGGTATAATTACAACTAATGGCCTAAAGCCGACATAAATAAAATAACATTACTAATCTAATATGCCCCAATTAAGGGGTAATGAGCTAATATTAGGGCTTAACAATCTTGGAGCCGTCAGAGAGGTTGTTGATCCTAACTCTTTGGTGAGCCAAGCTATGAAGAGCTTCACCAAACCGTGGGGTCCATTTGTACATGGCATAGTTGTTAGGGAGGTCATGCCTACATGGGAGAGGATGTGGGATGACTTCATCTAGGAGGATATTAGACTTGCAGTCGAGGCTTCTGGACAATGGCAACAACAACAACAACAACATATTAGTCAAGGTCAGGAGGATCTTTCTCTTTAGACAAAGGGAAATAAGAAGGCCGACCGTGGGGTTCGGCAGGGTCCCAAGTTTGGGGCCCCACCACAGGGGAGTGGAGGAGGAGAGAGAAGAATTGGTCAGGGTAGTAGTTAGAGAAGAGATATGAGAAAAGTGAAGTTCTTTGTTTGTAAGAAGTTTGGGCACTATGCTAGATAGTGCCCGAATAGGAAGAAGAAGAAGGGAGGTACCGCAGCTACAACAGAGGAGATAGATTTTCAGACATAGTTTCAGAGAGAGTGTGCTTTCCTCATATGTTTCACTTCAGTTGAGACGACACCCAATATCTGGTATATTGATAGCGGAGCTTTGAGCCATATGAATGGACTTCGAGAGAATTTTTATTATCTCAGAGACATCGAGGTCAGGATTGAGATTTCTCTTGGAGATGAAAGAGTGGTCAGAGTTGCAGGGGTTGGCACGATTTCCTTTTAGAGAGATGGCATGCCACCTATATCATTCACAAACGTTATTTATGTCCCTGGGATGAAGAAGAATTTGATTTCAATTTCCATGCTCTAGGATAGAGGTCTTAAGGTGACATTCAGATCCACTGAGGTACTGATTCATCCTCAAGGGTCTTCACTTGCCTCAGGACAGGTGATTGGAGTGAGGGATGGAAAACTGTTCAGATTACTTTTTCATCCACTGCATGCATTAGTAGTGAGTAGCGACAACAACAGACAAATATGTGAGTTATGAAATCACAGGATGGCCCACCTACATCATGGGGATCTTGGAGGATTCTAGAGAGGTTGTGACCGGAGTGCCACATATCA
This sequence comes from Picea engelmannii, assembly GCA_009831015.1. Taxonomy (NCBI): domain Eukaryota; kingdom Viridiplantae; phylum Streptophyta; class Pinopsida; order Pinales; family Pinaceae; genus Picea; species Picea engelmannii. The sequence goes on from ML778010.1 coordinate 1,940,913, forward strand.
GTATTGAGAATCAAGATGTGTGTAGAGGGTGTGCGCTTGGTAATTTTACCAATGCATTGTTCCTCAACAGTGAAACTAGGTCAATTGGTATACTGGATTTAGTACACACAGACGTGTGTGGCCCCATGACTCGAAGTTCCTTGAGTGGTTGTGAGTACTATCTCACATTTATTCATGACTACTCAAGGAAGACTTGGATCTATTTCGTGAAGGCCACGAGTGAGGTCTTCACATGGTTCCAAGAGTTCAAAGCTCTTGTGGAGAACCAATCAAGAAAGAAGATCAAAGTCTTACGGTCAAATAATGGGGGAGAGTATTCCTCGAGACAGTTTGTAGACTTCTATGCATAACATGGCATCAAGAGATAGATGACCATACCTTACAATCCCCAACAGAACATGGTTTCTGAGAGGAAGAACCGGGCCATTATCGGTGTAGTGAGATCCATGCTGCTTGATCAGAGTTTTCCTTTGTACTTATGGGCATAGGCATGTGCTGCAACAATTTACCTGTAGAACAGGAGCCCCCACAAGATTTTGGGTAAGATGACTCCTAAGGAGGCCTTCACTGGTAGGAGGCCCTATGTTGAGCACATCAGGATCTTTGGGTGGTTGAATTTTTCTTATTTCCCCTCGAGGAGGAGGATAAAGCTAGACCCCACAACCCAGCAGGGGATTCTAGTTGGATACTCAGAGGTGTCAAAATCCTATCACATCTACATTCCTCCACTTAGGAGAGTGGTGGTGAGTAGAGATATCATATTTGAGGAGGATAGGGCATTTTCAAGATCTCTTAAGTTGATATTTGGAGTTGAGGATGATGTAGAGTTGTCGATTGCAGTCTCAGAGGGAGAAAAACCTCAGATTTCAAGTACACCAATATCAGGGGTGATAGGGTCACCATGCACAAATTTAGGGTCATAGTCAGAGCATGTTTATTCATATGGGGCACATACTTCAGAGGGAGCACAAACTTCATGATCTCAGAGTGTTGAGACGAGTCCTGAGGCAGTCACTCTTGGGAAGAGAGACCTTACTTCTCCATTGACCACCTCGGGGAAGAGGAGACCTAGATGGTTTCAGGAGACCCTGAAGGAGGCCAAGGAGAATGTAGGGGAGCCCAAGAGCCATATCAGAGAGAGAAGGACACCAGTTAGAATGGGAGCATATTTGTCACTAGTGATGAGTATCAAGGATACTGAGACACATAATTTTGTGCATGTAGTGGACCATCAGGTTTGGAGAGAGGCCATGGTAGAGGAGTATGACTCCATTGTGCGCAATGATTTCTAGGATGTGGTTCCGAGGCCAGTGGGGAAGTTAGTTGTGACTTCCAGGTGGTTGTACAAGACCAAGATTGCTCCAAATGTTAACATTGAGAAACACAAGGTCCATTTTGTGGCACAAGGATTCTCACAGATTGAGGGAGTCGATTATGACAAGAATTTCACACCAGTTGTGAGATACACTTCTATTAGGACTATCATTGCCATAACCGCAGAGATGGGTTGGAACATTCACCAAATGGATGTGAAAACCACATTTATGAATGGATTTATTGAGGAGGAGGAGTACATAGATCAGCCATGGGGGTTTGAGGTGAGTGACAGGGAGACTCACGTGTGTCTTTTGAGGAAGGCTCTATATGGTCTAAAGTAATCTTCTCGAGCTTGGTATTCACACATTGATACTTATTTGCTTCAGATGGGCTTTGAGAAGAGAGCTGTTGATCTGAACCTCTATTTCATAATTAAGGGTGAGGACACACTCATTCTCATTTTTTATGTGGATGATTTATTCATTACTATAGCAAAGGATCTCATAGCTAAGTGCAAACTGGGACTTGCATCAGAGTTTGAGATGAGTGTTATCTAATTGATGCACTACTTTCTGGGTATGGAGGTATGGCAGGAGGAGGGTCACATATTTCTTGGGTAGGGGAAGTATGCAACCAATATTTTGCAAAGATTTCAAATGGAGGACTACAGACCCATGTCTACACCTATGATCACCAACTGGAAGAAGCTTAGTGCTTCAGATAGCTAGTTGGTGGATGCCACAATATACATGCAGTTGATCGGTTCACTTATGTATCTGGTTAACACCAGACCAGATATTTGTTTTTCAGTGAACACTCTCAGTCAACATATGGTTGAGCCGAGGAGTGTTCACATGGTTGGGGAAAAACACGTCTTGAAATGTGTTGTTGGGACAATGGACTATGGCCTAGACTATGTCAGGAGAGATGGAGTAAGTTTGGTTGGCTACACAGATTCAGAATGGGCAAGATGTGCTGCTGACAGGAAAAGCACCTTAGGGTGTTGCTTGATTTTGGGGTCAGGACTTGTTTCCTGGTTCAGCTGGAAGAAAAAGTCAGTTTCTTTGCGTTTGGTTGAGGTAGAGTATATAGTGGCTAGTCAGGCCAGTTGCGAGGCATTTGGTTTCGTAATATGTTGGTTGGGTTATTTGGTCAGGAGATGTCACCAACTGTCATTCACTGTGATAATCAGAATTATATCAAACTCTCTAAGAATCCAGTGTTTCATGACCGGTGGAAGCATATTGAGATCAGGTACCACTTCATTCATGATTGGGTTCAGAGAGGGGCAGTTCAGTTGTAGTATGTATCTACAGATGACTAGGTTGCAAATATTCTCACCAAGACCCTACCACGAGGCAAGCATGTCTATTTCGTAGACAAGATGGGCTTGGTGAGGAACACCTTCCTCGGTAAGAGGGAGTGTTGAGTTTTTTACCTTGGGAGGTGTTCCCCATGTGCTTATGACCTCCTTAGCACATGTAGGATGGACATTACACATTGTACCTTGTACTTTTGTCTAATTTCACTTTGACTTTGTCTAAAGTGAAATTTAGTCATTTTTTGCCTAAAAGTGACTATTAATTCACAAAGGTGGTGAATTACAGACATAAAGTTGACTTAGGAAACTTAACTTGAAGTGGGTTATTAATTTAGAGATTTATGGGGAGATCTCAACCATTGATTAGATGGGAGATGAGATGATCTCCACCATTCATATCTTAGGTTTCCTTTTGGTTGTCAAAGAGGGGCACAAAGGGTGAAGGCGACATTCATTATTATTTTTTTCATTGTGAGAGGATCTCTTGAAGGATGAGCATGAGGTTTGTTGCATGAGTATTCTTGAGCTTTGGCACTAGCTTTCATGAAGGGAGGCTTGCATCATCGACCCTAGTTTATTTACTGGAGAGGTTCTACTTCTGAGGAGGGCGCATTACCAGATTGGGGCACATCAATTGTGGGAGGAATTCTAGCCATCAGATTTTAGTGAGATCAGTTGCAGAGGGAGGTCATCCAACAGATATTCATTCCTGTGGAGGGGTTTTCATATCTGAGCTCACAATTTGCAGTTGGAGCAATTTCAGTGGTTTTTCCAGCTTGTATGTGGGGCGCACCTTCCGGGGGCGCACTTGGAGACTTTGGGATTTTATTTGGGATGCTATTGTATCAGGTTCCATTATATATTCCAAACTGGTTTTCCCTGGGGGGGTTTTATCCAGGGTCATGTTGACCAAAAATACCTGTGTACAAAAATGCATGTGTTAGTCTCTTAGATCTATTTATTTTCAACTATAAAGATCTATAGGTGTGTTATATTTATTTTGGTATGCATGTGCTAACATATGGTCACTAAAACTACATGCTAGAGAACCCAAAATCACAAATATAACCGTAACAAATCATCAAGAAGTTCTTGGACATGTGGAGGGAATTGACTATGAGGAGACATTTTCTCCAATAGCCTGATACACTTCCATCCATACTATCATTTCACTAGGTGCATCCATGGGTTCAAAACTACATCAGATGGATGTAAATACAAAATTTCTGAATGGTGAGATTGATGAAGAGGTTTACATTGAGCAACTAAAATAATTCATGATACACGATGAGAAATATCATGTGTGCAGGTTGAAGAAATCCATGTATGGACTAAATCAAGCACCTCATGATTGGTACAAGAAGATGGATGGATTCTTGATGAGTTTGGGCTTCAATAAGAATGTTGTTGATCCAAACCTATATTATCATATTTTTGGTAACAGATGCCTAATATTTGTCCTGTATGTGGATGACTTATTCCTCACCAGTTTAAAAATAATTATTGCTAAATGCAAGAAAGCACTGACTTTTGAATTCGAGATGAAGGATCTGGGTATGATGCAATACTTCTTGGGACTAGAAGTATAGAAAAGGACTGATGATATTTTCCCGAGTCAAGGAAAATATACAATGGAGAGATTGAATAAGTTCAGTATGAGAGTGCAAATCCATGCCTACTCTGATAGTGATGGATTTGAAGAAAATGAATGATGCTTCTACTGATTCACATGAGATTGATCCACATTTGTACTGACAATTGATTGGATCATTGATTTATGTAGTTAATACCAGACCTGATATATGCTATGCAGTGAATGTACTTAGTCAATTCATGAGTCAGTTAAGACAAACTCACTGGATAGCAGGAAGCATATATTGAGATACCTACGAGGCACAATTGGATATGGCTTGAGATATGACTCCAATGTAGACTTCATTTTGCATGGATATGCCGATGTAGATTGGACAGGGAGCATAGTGGATTGGAAGAGCACATCTGGTTGTTGTTTTACCTTGGGGTCCTCCATGGTTTCCTAGTGCAGAAGGAAACAAAGATTTGTGGCCTTGAGTATTGCAGAAACAAAGTATATAGCATTGAGTGTGGCAGTATGAGAAGTAGTGTGGCTTTGCAAGCTCCTACCAGATTTATTTGATCATGATATGGATCCTACCATTATTCATTGTGATAACCAAAGCTATGTGAATCTCTTTGAGAATCATGTGTTTCATGATAGATCGAAACAGATTGAGATAAAATATCATTATATTAGAGACATGGTGCGGAGGAAATCATGATACATGCAATACCTTCCTACACATGAGAAGATTGTAGATATATTCACCAAACCACTTGCTAAGACGAAGTTCAAGTACTTCCGTGAGAGACTAGGCATGGTGGGGAATGCCTCCCTAGCTGAGAGGGAGTGTTGATGATTACAACTTTGTTAGACATCCTTCAAGATGCATACTGAGTGAGTCAAACTATGAGAGAGCCCATGAGTTGGGTGTGCCCATGATATATGTGTGTTGTTCCTCTCTGGAATGAGATGAGACAATGTGTGCCCCTGTGTGGGGTGAAGATTTCCATGATATGGGTGTGTTGTTCCTCTCTGGATTGAGATGAGATGATGTGTACCCCTGTGTCAGGTGAAGGTGCCCATGTGATGGGTGTGCTTTAGACTCTAGATTGAGTTGTTATGACATGTGGTCTCTTGCATTGTGGACTCAGTTGAGTCAGTCTTGAGATGGTACTCTAGATGATTCTCCTATGGAATCAGTGAGATAGAGATATGTTGAGTAGGACTTCCATGTGGCTGAGCACAGGTTGACGTGCCCCTAGTGGCTTAGCACTAGTGGATGTGTGAGATCCCTTGCTATATTGTCTGAGAGTAATATTTCCTTGTAACCCTAATTGTGATGTAAAGGGTACATGTAAGATCCACCATATGTCAAAAATAATTAATGGTTATTGTAATAATTAATTATTTTCTGAGTTATTGAGGTCGACCCTATTATGCCAATAGAAACCACTTTTGGTCTATCCAGTATAGTTTAAATAAAGGTGATTTCCCCATTGAGGAAACACACAAGTCACTTGTCATTTGGAAATTTCAGCAAGTACATATTCTAGGGATGAAGTGCACACCTCTCTTGGGCACAAGTTTCAAGGTAGTAAAGCACCCTCTTGTGTGCATTAGGGTTTCATGGTTGGAGGATCTTCCTTTGAGAATATAGAAAATGATTGTTGGGTTTTTATCCCTTGTTGATAAGGTTTTTTCTAGGATATTTCTTGTGTTCTTGTGCATGGTATTTATTCTTGTGATCTTGGTTATTGCAACAATTGGGAATGATGTAGTTGCATTTGTTTATGGTTCAAGTACATGACTAAAATGAAATAAACCTCATCTTGAGCCTAGAATAATGAATATTCAACAACTATAACATCCCTTTCCAAATGAGTCATATACATGAATTGAATAAATGGCCTAAGTAATTCCCATGGCCCATATTCAAGGAATTAAAAGGGAATTAATTATTTTATTAAAGTCACCGGAGAGGGAATTAATTAAATATAAATATGACATAGGGAAAAGTAGAAAAAGGTGCATAAGTGACTATTGAGAATATGAAAAGTTACTTAAATTGGTTAACAGGTAAAAAGGTCACAAAAGAGTCAACTAATGAATAAAAGGGAAAAATTAAGGGTTCCCTCTCTCATTATCACATTGGTAATTTATAATTTCTCTTTGAGAGAGCTCATGGTGGTTTTGGAACTCTTGAGATGGAAACCCTAAGAGTAATTTCAGATATTTTCTTCAGTGGTGAGACCATCCACCCTAGTTAGTCACCTTGGAGGAAGACATAACTTTAGATTTATTCATTGGTTTCACTTCTGGCAGATTCATCTTCATTCTTAGAGTTTATTTTCATCATATGATTGAGTTTTCAAGATGATTTGGCTGAGTTTTGGGTTTAAATGGGGCGACTTACTTGAATAAGTCTGAGATTTCTTGTATGAGAGTAAAAGATTCTCATTATAGGAGTATTTTGAGGATTTTGGGAACATATCCTTGTGAGGGAAAACACTAGTTTACCTAATATAGGTGGATATCAGTGGCCACCCACCTTTTCCAACTCGCTCAAAATAGTTTTCTGGAAATTTTGGCAATTTACTATTTTTAGGAGTTTTTAACTTCCAGGGCCATTTTGAGAGCCTAAATGAAGGTTTTCCGGGATTGATCTTCTCAATGATAACTAAAGGCTCTGATTGAGCCCCAAAAATGAATCTCCTCGACAATACCCTTCCAATGCGATATCGTGCACCTAAAAAATAGATCGTATGCAAAAGTTACGACCATGGGAAGTTGATGTACTAACTAACCAAATGGGGCCCACATGACTTTTGGCGCTTCATCTCCTAAGGTTAGGTTTTTGGATGTCTAGGGATTTTAACATTCCTTTTTATTATAAAAATTCCTTCAAAGCCTCATCGTAATCATATTCTTTCGAATGAGCATAGTCGTCACATTTCTTCTCAGAGATAAATCGCCACCATTCCAGTAAGCTTGTTTTCTGCTGCATTTTACAGTTTTAGCTTATTTTCTTATTGAATAGAAAACAAATTTTACTGTATCTGTGTTATTATGTGTTAATCATATTATAATAATTCATATTCATTTTGGTCTTCTCATAAAATCCAGATCAATGGTATCAGAGCGGTCTTCTCCTTGTCATCTTAATGCATGTCCCCAACGAGGTCAGGGTACAAAGAATTGGGTCTCGAGCTTGTTTCTCTTGAGGACAAAAGCTCTTACACACCCAAGCGACCTCTCATGGCAGGAGAAAATAAATATGATGGGATAGGAGATCCTTTCAATATGTTGCTTGAGAAAGACCTCATGCAACAAATGAATGCGATGATGGATAGTTTCACGAAAATCCTTCGACGACTACCAACAAGCGATGCATCTTCCTCGAGCAGAGGCACCACCCCCTTTAAGGTACAAATAAACTTATATATTCCTATATTTGAAGGTTATATAGAAGCATATGATGTAGACAGGTGGTTGAATATACTAGAAGGTTATTTTTCTATCCATAACTTTTTGAATAGAGAAAATATTACTTTTTCACTCCTCAAAGTTGTTCCCCATGTCAAATATTGGTGGGAAACTTTCTGTGAGAAAAATTAAATAGAGAAACCATCATTATTCATAGTCACGACCACCTAGGAATCCTTCAAGAATGCTATTAAGGAACAATACTACCCTATCAGAAGTTATGATAACTTGTATACCAAATGAACCACACTGTGGCAAGAAAGAGACCAAGCAGTGCCAGAGTTCACAAATATCTTCCATACCTTGTGCACCAAGATAGGTATAAAATATTTAGAGAAACATCTGGTGCTCAAGTATTGTGGTGATATGCATAGATACATCGAGAGAAAAATATAATTTTTGGACATATCGTCCTTGGGCATGACCTACCAATATACTGTCAAAATTGAGCAGAAGCTCAAACAAAATACGTGACAATTTGGGCCTGGGAACCCCTCATAGAAAAATCTAGGAAGGAGAAACCCCAACCCATAGAACAAAGGACAGAGAAAATATGTAAAGTATCAAGACAACCAGTCCAATTCGAAAGAAAAGAAGGACACTGAAGAGCCCTTGGCATAACATTGTTGACTGTCGCTCAAAGCAGTTGATGGTGGCTGAAGTGAAAGCCTCTGAATCAGTTGCGGGTTTTGACTCTAAGTCAAAACTAGAAAGGGGAAGAGAAATCATTGATGCAGAACCTAGTGCCACCGTTTCTACCACCAAGCTCGAGCCTGGTGAACTAGATGAGACAGAAGAAGGTGAGCACCTCTTCCATTCACATATGTGGGTAAAAGGCACCCCGTTGCACTTCATCGTTGATAGAGGTAACCAGAAGAACCTCATATCAGTAGAGGCCATCGAGCATCTAGCCCTACCAAAAAATATTCACCCACAACCCTACACCATTGGATGGATCCGCCAAGGAAGCGATCTCTGCATCAACCAATAGTGTCGACTATCATACAACAACAAGCCCTTCAAAGATGAGGTATTGTGTGATGTTTCTCCTCTCGAAGTTTTTAATTTTCTTTTGGGCCAACCTTATTTATGGAAACATCATGATGTATATGAGTCTAGGCCTCATTGTTTTATTATTAATTTGAATAAGAAATTGTATAGGGCACTCGAGGAAATCCCTCCTAGTGTTATTTCCTTGATCTCTGCCAAGCAATGCAGGAAGATCATCTCTCAGACCAATAAATTTTTCATCTTAGTGATTCTCTCTCAGAGTGAGCGGAAGATCACAACCACATCTAGGGACTTCGCGGTTGATATCCCCACACAACAAAAGAAAGTGGATAAGGTCATGGAAGAATACTTAGATATATTCTCCTCTCCTACCGAGGTACCTCTGCACTGTCAGGTCAAGAATCACATCGATCTGATCCCATGTGCACTGCTACCCAATGGGCAGTCTATCACCTCTCTCTTTTAGAAAACAAGGAGATCAATAGGAAGATCCAAGAACTACTCCACAAGTGGAAGATAAGTCCCAAATCATCACCTTGTGGGAGCCCAATCATATTGGTGCAGAAGAAAGATGGGACCTGGCGACTCTACATTGATTACTGGGCCCTTAATAAAATGACATTCTGAAATCGGTACCCGATTCCCCAAATTGACGACCTCCTAAATTAGATCACGGGGGCCAAATACTTCAATAATATTGATCTGAATTTTGGCTACCACTAGGTCCCAATAGAACAGACAGATGTATGAAAGACCACCTTGATCAAGTCAAAAGCAGGTTTTTTTGAATGGTTGGTCATGCCCTTTGGTTTGAGAAATGCTCCAATAAATTTTATGAGGATGATGGATGATATCCTATGACCTTTCACCAATAATTTTGTAGTGGTGTATTTGGATGACATCCTCATCTACAAAAAGACTTGGGTGGAACACTTGCATCATATTCAACAGGTTATGCACACCCTGTGGTAGCACAAACTATATGAAAACTTGGAAAAATTCTCCTTCGGCATGGATAGGGTCCATTAATTAGGCTACATCATTGATAGGCATGGTGTGCATGTGGATCCAACCAAGATCCAAGTCATCCATGATTTTCCAACCCCAACCACACTCACTGAACTTCGGATCTTCTTGGACCTCACCAATTTTTATAGTAGGTTCGTGTTGGGATTTTCTCATATCACATGGGCCCTTAGCCAAGTAACCAGGGGTGGCGGTAAGGATTTTTTTTTTGGGGGCCTATACCAACAACAAGCCTTCGATGAATTGAAGAATTATTTGTGCTCATCCCTATTACTTTCATTACTAGACCTACAAAATCCCTTTGAGATCTAGGAAAATTCTTCAGACTATGTTGTGGGCGTCGTTCTCACTCAACATGGCCACCCCATGTCATGTCATAGTGAGACACTATTAGATGTTGTTTGTAATCACCCTATGTACAAAAAATAAATGTACTCCATTGTGAAAGCCTGCCACCAGTGGAGACATTACATTCTTTGGAAGGAGAACCAAGGAAAATTGCAGAATGACTGCCATTAGAAGTGGTCCACATAGTCACAACAGTTTCACCTCAACATCAAGTATAAAATAGGAAGTACCAACTAAGTTTTTGATTTCCTCAGCTGACCTCCAGTCGTGGCACTCACCACAATGCTATACTCTTTCAACCACGAGACCTCTGGATGGTCCCACCTCTACGAGAGAGACCCTGACTTCTCCACCACCTACCAAATGTTGGGCACCATCTCAGTGGTCACTAATTTCCATCTTCAAGATGGGTTTCTATGTCGTCTAGGCCATCTTTGCATTCCATCAAGCGAGCATGCGAAGATTATTTGGGAATCTCACTACAGTCGAGTGGCAGGACACTTTGGCATCGAAAATATAGTGGCAGTGTTGTAGAAACATTTCTACTGGCTGAAACTTCGGGAGGATTTCGGCAAGTATATCAAGTCTTGCACCACCTGCACTCTTTCCAAGCCGACCACTAAGAAAAAAGGCCTACACACCCCTCTACCTACTCTTGACAGGCTGTGGGAATCCATATCAATGGACTACATGTCGGGCCTCCCATCCACCAAGAGGGGAAATGACTTTGTTTTGTGGTTGTTGATCTCTTTTCCAATATGGAAATTCTAGCCACCTGCAAGAAGAACATCACAACAAAATCCACTACCAAGATATTCTTTAAATGAGTATGGGTACATTTTGGGATCCCACAAAATATTATCTCAAACCGTGACATTCGGTTCCTCATCACATTCTAGTCAAGCCTATGGTCATTGCTGGATACCAAGCTCACCAGATCCACTGCCTTCCACCCCAAGACATATTTCCAAGCTAAGGTCATCAATCGAATGATCGTACATATCCTATGCATGTACAATTCATAAAACCCATACACATGGGATGAGAGTATTCCATATGTCCAACACAGATACAATCGAGCCCTACATAGCTCAACTGGCCACAACCCCTTTTGGTGGGGTTGGGATTCCAACCACTGGGCCCCATGTATTTTTCACTACCCCTAGTGACCACCTTGTCCAACTTGTCCCCTGCTCCAGTAAGCTTGTTTTCCGCTGCATTTTATAGTTTTATCTTATTTTCTTATTGAATAGAAAACAAATTTTACTGTATCTGTGTTATTATGTGTTAATCATATTATAATAATTTGTATTCATTTTGGTCTTCTCATAAAATCCAGATCAATGGTATCAGAGAAGTCTTCTCCTTGTCGTCTTAATGCATGTCCCCAATGAGGTCAGGGTACAAAGAATTGGGTCTTGAGATTGTTTCTCTCGAGGACAAAATATCTTACACACCCAAGCGACCTCTCATGGCAGGATAAAATAAATATGATGGGACATGAGATCCTTTCAATATGTTGCTTGAGAAAGCCCTCATGCAACAAATGAATGCGATGATGGATAGGTTCGCAAAAATCCTTCAACGACTACCAACAAGTGATGCATCTTCCTCGAGCAGAGGCACCACCCCCTTTAAGGTAAAAATAAACTTATATATTCCTATATTTGAAGGTTAGATAGAAGCATATGATGTAGACATGTGGTTGAATATACTAGAAGGTTATTTTTCTATCCATAACTTTTTGAATAGAGAAAATATTACTTTTTCACTCCTCAAAGTTGTTCCCCATGTCAAATATTGGTGGGAAACGTTCTGTGAGAAAAAGGAAATAGAGGAACCATCATTATTCACAATCACGGCCACCTAGGAATCCTTCAAGAATTCTATTAAGGAACAATACTATCCTATCGGAAGTTATGATGACTTGTATACCAAATGAACCACACTGCGGCAAGAAAGAGACCAAGCAGTGCCAGAGTTCACAAATATCTTCCATACCTTGTGCACCAAGATAGGTATCAAATATTTAGAGAAACATCTGGTGCTCAAGTATTGTGTTGATATGCATAGATACATCGAGACAAAAATATAATTTTTGGACATCTCGTCCTTGGGCATGACCTACCAATATACTGTCAAAATTCAACAGAAGCTCAAACAAAATACGTGACAATTTGGGCCTGGGAACCCCTCATAGAAAAATCTAGGAAGGGGAAGCCCCAACCCATAGAACAAAGGACATAGAAAATATGTAAAGTATCAAGACAACTAGTCCAATTCGAAAGAAAATAAGGACACCGAAGAGCCCTTGGCATAACATTGCTGACTGTCACTCAAAGCAGTCGATGGTGGCCGAAGTGAAAGCCTCTGAATCAATTGCAGGTTTTGACTCTAAGTCAAAACTAGAAAGGGGAAGAGAAATCATTGATGCAGAACCTACTGCCACCGTTTCTACCTCCAAGCTTGAGCCTGGTGAACTAGATGAGCCAGAAGAAGGTGAGCACCTCTTCCATTCACAGATGTGGGTAAAAGGCACCCCGCTGCACTTCATCGTTGATAGAGGTAACCAAAAGAACCTCATATCAGTAGAGGCCATCGAGAATCTAGCCCTACCAAAAAATCCACACCCACAACCCTACACCATTGGATGGATCTGCGAGGGAAGCGATCTCCGCATCAACCAACAATGTAGACTGTCGTACAACAACAAACCCTTCAAAGATGAGATATTGTGTGATGTTTCTCCTCTCGAAGTTTTTAATTTTCTTTTGGGCCAACCTTATTTATGGAAACATCATGATGTATATGAGTCTAGGCCTCATTGTGTTATTATTACTTTGAATAGGAAATTGTACAGGGCACTCGAGGAAATCCCTCCTAGTGCTATTTCCTTGATCTCTGCCAAGCAATGCAGGAATATCATCTCTCAGACCAATAAATTTTTCTTCTTAGTGATTCTCTCTCAGAGTGAGCGAAAGATCACAACCACATCTAGGGCCTTCGCGGTTGATCTCTCCACACAACAAAATAAAGTGGATAAGGTCATGGAATAATACTTAGATATATTCTCCTCTCCTACCGAGGTACCTCTGCACTGTCAGGTCAAGAATCACATCGATCTTATCCCATGTTCATTGCTACCCAATGGGCAGTAGACCGCCTCTCTCTTTTAGAAAACAAGGAGATCAATAGGAAGATCCAAGAACTACTCCACAAGGGGAAGATACGTCCCAAATCATCACCTTGTGGGAGCCCAATCATATTGGTGCAGAAGAAAGATGGGACCTGGCGACTCTACATTGATTACTGGGCCCTTAATAAAATGAAATTCTAAAATCGGCACCAGATTCCCCAAATCGATGACCTCCTCAATTAGATCACGGGGGCCAAATACTTCAATAATATTGATCTGAATTTTGGCTACCACTAGGTCCCAATAGAATAGACAGACGTATGAAAGACCACCTTGATCAAGTCATAAGAAGGGCTTTTTGAATGGTTGGTCATGCCCTTTGGTTTGAGAAATTCTCCAATAAATTTTATGAGGATGATGGATGATATCCTATGACCTTTCACCAATAATTTTGTAGTGGTTTATCTAGATGACATCCTCATCTACAACAAGACTTGGGCAGAACACTTGCATCATATTCAACAGGTTGTGCACACCCTGTGGCAGCACAAACTATATGCAAACTTGGAAAAATTCTCCTTCGGCATGGATAGGGTCCATTAATTAGGCTACATCATTGATAGGCATGGTGTGCATGTGGATCCAACCAAGATCTAGGTCATCCATGATTGTCTAGCCCCAACCACACTCACTGAACTTCGGATCTTCTTGGACCTTGCCAATTTTTATCATAGGTTCGTGTTGGGATTCTCTCATATCACATGGGCCCTTACCCAAGTAACCAAGGGTGGCGGTAAGGAAATTTTTTTGGGGGGCCTATACCAACAACAAGCCTTCGATGAATTGAAGAAGCATTTGTGCTCATCCCTATTACTTTCATTACTAGACCTACAAAATCCCTTTGAGATCTAGACAAATTCTTCAGACTATGTTGTGGGTGCCGTTCTCACTCAACACGGCCACCCCATGGTATGTCATAGTGATACACTATCAGATGTTGTTTGTAATCACCCTATGTACAAAAAATAAATGTACTCCATTGTACAAGCCTGCCGCCAGTGGAGACATTACATTCTTTGGAAGGAGAACCAAGGAAAATTGCAGAATGAATGCCATTAGAAGTGGTCCACATAGTTACAACTGTTCCACCTCAACATCAAGTATAAAATAGGAAGTACCAACTGATTTTTTGATTTCCTCAGCTGACCTCCAGCCATGGCACTCACCAAAATGCTATACTCTTGCAACCATGAGACCTCTGGATGGCCCCATATCTAAGAGAGAGACCCTAACTTCTCCACCACCTACCAAATGTTGGGAACCATCTTAGTGGTCAATAATTTCCAGCTTCAAGATGGGTTGCTATGTCGTCTGGGCCATCTTTGCATTCCATCAAGTGAGCATGTGAATATTATTTGGGAATCTCACTACAGTCAGGTGGCAGGACACTTTGGCATCGAAAATATAGTGGAAGTGTTGTAGAAATATTTCTACTGGCCGAAACTTCGAGAGGATTTCGGCAAGTATATCAAGTCTTGCACCACCTACACTCTTTCCAAACTGAACACTAAGAAACAGGGCCTGTACACCCCTCTACCTACTCTTGACAGGCTGTGGGAATCCATATCAATGGACTACATGTCGGGCCTCCCATCCACCAAGAGGGGAAATGACTTTGTTTTGTGGTTGTTGATCTCTTTTCCAATATGGAAATTCTAGCCACTTGCAAGAAGAACATCACAACAAAATCCACTGCCAAGATATTCTTTAAATGAGTATGGGTACATTTTGGGATCCCAAAAAATATTATCTCAAACCGTGACATTTGGTTCCTCATCACATTCTAGTCAAGCCTATGGTCATTGCTGGATACCAAGCTCACCAGATCCACTGCCTTCCACCCCAAGACATATGTCCAAGCTGAGGTTGTCAATCGAATGATCGTACATATCCTATCCATGTACAATTCAAAAAACCCATACACATGGGATGAGAGTATTCCCTATGTCCAACATAGATACAACGGAGCCCTGCATAGCTCAACTGGCCACAACCCCTTTTGGTGGGGTTGGGATTCCAACCACTAGGCCCCATGGATTTTGCACTACCCCTAGTGACCACCTCGTCCAACTTGTCCCCTGCTCCACTAGAAGCTAACAAAGCCACCCAGTTCATTGATCATATCTAGCACATCCTCCAACAGGTTTAGGATATTCTACAGAAGTATAATGCCAAGTACAAGCAGCGCCATGATCAACATCGAGTGCCACATAAGTTTCAGGTGGGAGAAAAAATTTGGTTGCACTTGCAGAAAGAATGCCTTACAGGGCCCCATCGAAAGATTCTACCACTCCGTTATAGGTCGTACAACATCACCAAGGTTGTGGGTGATAATTCTTTTGAGTTCAACATTCCCCCTTTCCTTGGCCTACACCCAGTCTTCAATGTGGCTCTCCTTTGACCATATTTCCCACCATTATTGGACACCTCAAAGATAGAAGAGAAGTTGACACGAACAGATCTCTACCCTGACTGCATGCAAAAAGAATCCAATGATCATATTTTGGACACATAGATCAAGGGAACTCAACAACAAATTATCCAACTTTATCAAGTCATCAAAGCAGGGAAACTCCTACACCAAGGCAAGTGGCTCACCCGGGGACAAATTTAGCAGAAATTTCCTCATCTGATGGGGGAAATCAACGAAACAAAGACCATTGACTCCTAGGGAGGGAGGATTGATGTGACACACAACTTTTCCAACTTGCTTAAAGTAGTTTTCTGGAAATTTTGGCAATTTACTAATTTTAGCAGTTTTTAACTTCCGAGGCCATTTTGAGGGATTAAATGAAGTTTTTTCGAGATCAAGATTTTCAATGATAGCCAAAGGCTTTTATTTTGTCCCCAAAATAAATCTCCTCGATGATACCTTTCAAATGGGCTATCCTGCACCTAAAACGGGGATGGTATGCAAAAGTTACGACCCTGGGAAGTTGATGTACTAACTTACCCAAACAGGGCCCACATGACTTTTGGCGCTTCATATTCTAGGGTTATGTTTTTTGATGTCTATGGTTTTTGACATTCCTGTTTATTGTAAAAAATCCTTCAGAGCCTCATTGTAATCATCTTATTGTTAATGAGCATAGTTGTCACATATGCTCTTAGAAATAAGCCACCACCATTCCAGCAAGCTTGTTTTCCACTGCGTTTTACAGTTTCAACTTATTTCCTTATCGAATAGAAAACCCGTTTTATTGTATCTATGTTATTATGTGTTAAGAATATTTTAATAATCTGTATTCATTTTGTTCTGCTCATAAAATCTGTATCATTACTCTAGTTCAATTTGTTGTTGTGCGAGAACATAACCCTTGCCAACGGGGTCAATATATCTTTATCATAGGATAAGTGAGTGAAGAGAAAGGTTCCTTATTTGTGGCTATTATTACCTTCTCGGGCCTAAGAGAATTGATTTCTTGGGGTTGAACTATCTGAAGAGGAGATGAGTTCATATTTGGGGACGAATTCACTAAGGAAAGGACTATGTATTCTCTTCCTCTCTACGAGTTGGTTAAAGGAGGTTTGTTTCCCACCTAGTCATCAATTTTTGCTTAAACAAATTATCATACATGCCTATATTTGTTCATGTGCTGATATATATTTTGTATTTACCACAAAGACGTCATATTTCATTAACAATGAAGTCATATTTGTCTCTATTTGTCTATTGTTATAGTTTATATGAGAGATAAATGCATTGCTACAACTCATATTCTAGTGAATAAGTTTCTTCCTAAAATCTATGTGTTCTTTGTAATTTTTCTGACATATTTTATGATATTAAGTACACTTCAAGGAATCAAATCATTTTTGAGAGCCACTATATCAGAAAAAAATACATACCCATCATGATAGAAAACAATTTGACAAAACATCTACATTGGTAATCCAAAGAAAAATTTCCAATTTTTTTTAGAAAGGCCATTACACATTAACATGTACATGACTGATCTAAACTATAAAATTATTGTAGCAAAAAATTAATTTCAACACTATTTGCAAATAAAAGAAACATTACAACAATGAAATTTACAAGAACAATTTAAATATTATGAGCTACTGGAAGATCGACTTGTCAGGTATAGAGGCAAGGTATATGTTCCATAGTGATGAGGGAATTTCACAATGTGCCATATGTTGGGCACCCATGATATCAGAAGAAAATTGCAGTTGTGGGGAGCCAATACTTTTAGCCCGTAATGAAGAAAGTGGTTGATTACATAGCGAGATGTCTAGTGTGTTGGAAGGTGAAAATAAAACATAGACATCTAGCTAGGATGTTACAGCCATTTCCCATTCCAGATTGGAAGTGGGAGGTATTAATAGTTGAATTTATTACTAAGCTTCCAAGAACATGATTGCATCATCCTGGTGGTCAAAAAAATTAACAAGGCCACACATTTTATTATAATAAAACTACACACAAGGAAACAATTATTGCATAAATATAAAAGAAAGAAGTTTCCAGGTTACATGGAGTGCCCAAGGAAATAGTCTCAGATAAAGAGACCAATTTTACATCCAATTTATGGAAATGTTTGTTCAAAGGCTTTGGGACAAATTTAAATCATAATACAACATATCACCCAGAGTCTGATGGGAAAACAAAGAGTACTAAAAGAATAATTGAAGACATGATAATAATTTATGTGTTGGACCAACTATCGAAGTGGGAGGATTATATCCACTTAGTGTAATGTTATTACAATAATGGGTATCAAACCTCATTAAAATGAGCCCATTTAAAACATTGTATGGAAGTAAGTGTATTACAACAGTGATTTGGGATAACCCAACAAACAAAGTGGTGACTTGACTAGATTTTTTAAAGGAAATGAAAGAGAAAATGACAAATATCAAGAATAATTTAAGGATTGCCTAGGATAGGCAGAAAAGTTATGTAAACAAGAATAGAGTTTTAAAAGATTTTAAAGTGGGGGATCATGTATTTTTAAAATTTAAGGTGAAGAAAAGTTTTCTAAGATTGGGTATCTTCCCATAGTTGGTAGAAATATATTGTGGACATTTTGATATATTAGAGAAGATAGGCTCTGTTGCATACATGATAACATTTCCTTCATCCATGAGAGTGCGTATTAAAGAAATATGTGTCTAACCTTAACCACATAATTGGGTTTCTAGGTGGAACCAATACACATCCTAGACTAGAAGTTCAAAGTGATCAAGAACAAATACATAGGTATGGTAAAGGTTCAATGGACCTACTGTGGTCCTAAATATGCAACATGGGAGAATGGAGAAACTATGTGGGAGGAACACTTGCAATTTTTTGTTAATTTTTAAGAAAACAAAATAGAATAATGTAAGAGTTTGTTAAATTTATATGCAGTTGCGAGAGCCATTCTCCTGGAGGATGGCCAAGACCCTAGATATGTCTAGGGCCCCTGGACAGGGTCCAGGGTACCCATGCCTGGGGCATGGGTTTCTTGGTCTGGGACCAAGCAATTAAAGTCCCTAGATATGTCTAGGGCCCCTGGATAGGGTCCAGGGTACCCATGCCTGGGGCATGGGTTTCTTGGTCTAGGACCAAGCAATTAAAGCTTCTAGATATGTCTAGGGACCCTGGACAGGGTCCAGGGTACCCATGTCTGGGGCATGGGTTTCTTGGTCTGGGACCAAGCAGCTAAAGCCCCTAGATATGTCTAGGGCCCCTAGACATGGTCCAGGGTGCCCATGCCTGGGGAATGGGTTGATCCTTTGTCTCTGACCTTGGTGGATAAGACCCCAGGAAAAGTCCTGGGGATACTTGATTCTAAATAAAGTACTTTATGGTACATGACCTTCCTTGAAGGACATAACCACAAGAGGGATAAGTCCCATATGCAGTGATGATAAAGTAATAGGTTCACCATGTGATATGAAGGAATGAGTAATGCCACCTTGCAAAACCCTCCTTTACCCTTGGTTGATTGGTTTGGGGTTTTTGTTGGTTTATTAGGGGTAGTGTTTTAAAGTTAAATAATTGTCACATGTTTAAATTCCAAATTTAAACATGTGAATTTTTTAATTAACTTAACTAGCCCTAACCCTACCCTAAGTACTATTTAATAAACCCCCCCTCACACTTTCTATCTCTCCTTTCATTCTCTCACTCGCTAGCGCTGATCTCTTATTTTCTGTCTCCGACCTTCTTTGATTCTAGTGTGGAGCGGCCTCTTGTTTCTCTGTTGTTGTAGTGGCCCCTTGAGGGTTAGCTGCGCTCTCCTCTGATCTGCTGTGCATACTGGATGTCGTGGGTGTCCTAGATGCTACCTCCTTTGCTGTAGTTCTTCTGTGAGTGTCCTAGATGCTGCCTCCCTTGCTGTAGTGCTGCCGTGGGTGTCCTAGCTGTCATTTCCTTGCCGTGGTTCTGTCATGGATGACCTGGCTATAGTAGGTGCTTTCAAGCTGCCTTACCTTCCAGTGTTGTCCTCCTTCCTTGTCATCTAGGTGCAGACCTCTTTGAGTTAGTTGTAGCGGTGACTACAGTCCCATTGTGTGGACTAACCCTTAGGCATTTGGTACCCCTCTTCTGTCTGCTATGCAGCCCTCTTGCTAGGGTAGTTTTGTGGGGTATAGCCTGCTAACATTTCAGATTTATCACTGTTAAATCAAGGGTTTACTTACAGTCCTGTGTTTACATATCTGAGGGTTTCTTGGGTAAGGTTTTTGGCTGGGAGGGTTTGGGCCTGTTTTGTTTTATCCCTGTGACCTTTGAGCTTGGTGGCAAGAAATTTCCTTCAATCTTTGGCAAAGAGATCCACACTTGATCCATGAACTGAACCTTTGTCTGAGCATAACAATAGGACCTATACCTATTGTGGTTATTGAACTATCTTCAGAGGTAAGGCTGTTGTACCAGGTATGTGCCTTACTCATCTAGATTTGATTCTGCTTCAGGACTGTTCTAAACTAGTTTTCATTGTTTAGATCTAAAGATATTTATACTGTGAAATGCTTAGGCAGAATAACCAGATCTAAAATATGTTTCTACATACAGATCTGTTCATTGCTTAAAAGTACTATCGTTAGATCTGAGATTTATTTATATGTGATCTGATTTTTTCTTATGCTGCTACTGTCTGTTATAGATCTATCCTCTATATGCTTTCTATCTCAGATTAAGCTACAGGTCTATTATTTTAGTCGTTGAAATTAAAAGAGTTTACTATTTTGCAATTTTACCCTAAAACTAACATGGAATCAGAGGTTAGGGTGTAAACAAAACTCAAAACTAACCTGAGTCTACACAGATCCATTCTTTTAGGGTTGTTTTGCAGATTACAGTCATGTCTTCCTTATCAGTCAAGGTTGAAGACAGACTTGTAGCGGCAGAAAATTTCAATTCCTGGAAATACAGGATAATGAACATATTTGAAGAAAACAATCTAGAAGACTTTATCACTAGAGAATTTGAAGAACCTACTACAAACACAGCTAGGGCTGCTTATAAGAGAAAACAGACCAAGGCCATAAGGATCATCTTTGATTCTATCAAAGACAACTTGATACCTTTAATAGGTCCTTTGAGGACTGCCAAAGAGTGCTTCGATGCCTTGGCCAACCTCTATGAGAAGAAGGCACCCACTCAAAAAAGAATCCTGAAGAAGCAGTTACGTACCTTGAAAATGGAAAAGAATGACACAGTTGCTACTTTCTTCTCCAAAATATCTCAAACTAGAGATCAACTGATTGCAATTGGAGTTCCTGTAGAAGATGATGACCTGGTTCAAACAACCATTGATGGACTTCCAGCTGCTTGGGGAGTTTTTCTTGCCTCCGTAAATGGAAGAGAAACTCAACCTAACTTTGCAAGGTTGTGGCATGACTGCTTGGAAGAGGAAGGTAGATTGAACAACAGAAATGACTATCCTATCCTACAAGATCATGCTCTAGCAGCAAAGACCAAGAAATGGAAGAAGTTCCCAAAATCAAAAGGCAAAGGTAAGAAACCCAAAGGTAATCTCTCTCACTTAAATCCTCATCTATCTAAAGTGAAATGTTTTAATTGTAGTAGATTAGGACACTATGCAAGAGATTGCAGGAACCCTCCCTCTCAGCAGAAAAGAAAAGGAAGGTTTCAAGCCTCAGTTACCACTGAAGAGGCTAAACCTCAAGAAGAGCCTCAAAGAAGACAAACCAGGGCTGTAACTAAAGAGCAAGAATCACATAAAGAATATTACCTTATTTCTACTCTTTCCAGCACCATCACCAAATCAGAGGAGATTTGGCTAATAGATAATGGTGCTTCGAAACACATGACCAGCTTCAAACAAAACCTTGCAAATTATCAAGATAAGAAATACAAAGAAAAGGTTGAACTAGGTGACGACGGAACATACGATATAAAAGGTTTTGGCTCTACTTCTTTTCAGTTTCACTCAGGTAACATCTTTCATATTGATGAAATTATTTTTGTACCTGGTTTAAAGAAGAATTTAATTTCTGTCCCAGTCTTAGAAAGTAAAGGTTATACAGTAGCTTTTTCAAAGGGAAAAGCCCTCTTATGGTCCTCAAATGATGATTCAAGTACTTCTATAACAATTGGAACTTGTGAGTGTGGATTGTATAAGATTTCAGGTCAAGTCGTTCAAGCTTTAGTACATGAGACATTCAATCCTTGCGAGCTTTGGCACAGGAGACTCAGACACCTAAACTTCAATGCACTCCCAGGTTTGCAAAAGATGGTGACAGGTATGCCAGTATTTTCCGTTGAGCATAATAGCGTCTGTAAAGGTTGTTCACTTGGTAAGAACACAAAGAAACCTTATCCTCTTAGTAACAGAAAATCACTTGGAATTTTAGACTTAATCCATTCTGATCTTTGTGTTCCTATGTATGCACCTTCCATGAATGGTTGTATATATTACATTATCTTTATTGATGATTGTTCACATAAAACTTGGATTTACTTCTTGAAGACTAAAGATGAATCTTTTAGCAGGTTTCAAGACTTTAAAAATCTTGTTGAAAACCAGATAGGAAGGCACATCCAAGTTTTCAGAATAGAAAACGACAAAGAATTTGACTCCCTCAAATATGATGAACTATGTCGAGCTTCTGGAATTAAGAGGGCGCTGACCGTGCCTTACAACCCTCAACAAAATGGTGTAGCTGAACGAAAGAATAGGACCATTTGTGAAGCATCCAGGGCCATGATGCATGATCAGAATTTTCCCCTATCTCTCTAGGCTGAGGCTGGCAGTATAACAGTATACATACATAATAGATGTCCTCACAAGGTCCTTGAAGCTAAAACACCTGAAGAAGTTTTCAGCGGGTGCAAACCCTCAGTTGAGCATCTAAGAATCTTTGGCAGTCCAGTCTACATACACATACCAAAAGAGAAGAGGACCAAGCTAGAGCCTTCTGGTAGGAAAGGAATTTTTGTGGGATACAGTGAGACTTCAAAGGCATACAGTATTTACATCCCAGGACAAAAATTCATTGAAGTAAGCCGAGATGTAACTTTTCATGAAGAAACAACATTCCGACGGGCCAGAGATCTTTTATGTGATACAGAGGAGCAGGAAGCTCCACCACATGACTCTCCTTCTCCAGATGAAAAGAGGGAGGAAACCTATGAGATTGAAGCAGATCCATCAAGAGACTCTATTGAATTCCCAATGGATCTACCTCCTGTCAAAAGGAAACCAGCTTGGTGTCGTGAAATATTGAGAGAAGCAGAAAAGCACTCAGCACCGAAGGGCACCTTCAGAGAAAGCAGGAAGCCAGATAAGTACTCCGGTCTAATATCTAAATTAACTACTGTAATTGATTCTGAACCTTCCACTTTTGTTGATGCCTCTAAACATCAAGTATGGAAGGATGCAATGAGCGAAGAATATAACTCTATCTTGAAGAATGATGTTTAGACAGTAGTTCCTAGACCTCACAAAAAATCTGTGGTGACTTCAAAATGGATTTATAAGATAAAGCATGCAGTAGATGGTAGCATTGAGAAGTACAAGGCAATATTTGTGGCTCGTGGTTTCTCTCAGAAAGAAGGTATTGACTACGCCGAAATCTTTTCTCCTGTGGCCAAGTATTCTTCTATCAGAATCATTATTTCACTTGCAACAGTATTTGGTTGGAAACTTCATCAGATGGATGTTAAGACTGCTTTCCTCAATGGTGAAGTTGAAGAAGAAGTTTACATTGAGCAACCTGAAGGTTTCATAATACACG
>ML778010.1:1964437-1991119 GCA_009831015.1 Picea engelmannii
AAACAAGCTCCAAGAGCTTGGTATGGTAGAATTGACAGCTTTCTACAAAGACTTGGATTTTCCAAGAGCATAGCTGACCCAAATCTCTATATAAAAATCATTCAAAATCATCCAGTTCTACTAGTCTTATATGTGGATGATTTATTCCTCACAGGAGAGGAAGACTTGATAGCTCAGACTAAGAGGGAGATTTCTGAAGAATTTGAAATGAAATATTTGGGGCTCATGCACTACTTTCTGGGCTTGGAAGTTTGGCAGAAACCAGGAGATATTTTTCTCTCATAGAGTAAATATGTTATTGATATCCTTTGTAGATTTGGCATGATGGATTGCAAGTCCATGACTACTCCAATGATCTCCAACTTAAAGAAACTCCAAGATCAAGTCACAGGCACAGATCCAGAAGATCCCACCGTGTATCGACATATCATTGGATCCTTGATGTATCTCGTACATACAAGACCCGATATCTGATATGCTGTAAATGCTCTTATCCAGTTCATGTGTGAACCAAAACATATACACATGGTTGCAGTAAAACATATTCTGAGATATGTTCGAGGGACCATAGCCTATGGTCTCAGATACACATCCAGTGGAGGTGTGATGCTACATGGCTTTACAGATTCAGATTGGATGGGCAGTGTAGTGGACCGGAAGAGTACTTCCAGATATTGCTTCAGTCTTGGTTCAGCTATGATTTCCCGGTCCAGTAAGAAACAGGGCTCCGTAGCCCAAAGCACTGCAGAGGAAAAGTACATTTCTGCTAGTGCTGCTGGCAGAGAAGCAGTGTGTCTCAAGAAGCTACTTTCAGACTTATTCAGGTCAGAGCTTGAACCCACAGTTATTCACTGTGACAATCAGAGCTGCATAAATCTCACAGAGAACCCGATGTTTCATGACAGATCGAAACACATTGAAATGAGATATCATTATATCCAGGATATGATTCATAAGAAAGGTCTCAGCATTCAGTATGTTTCGACACCAGAACAGACAACAAACATTTTCACCAAGCCACTGTCCTTGACAAAGTTTGTATACTTTCATGACAAGCTTGGTGTAGCTGAGAATTCCTCTCTTGTTGAGAGGGAGTGTTAAATTTATATGCAGTTGCGAGAGCCATTCTCCTGGAGGATGGACAAGACCCTAGATATGTCTAGGGCCCCTAGACAGGGTCCAGGGTACCCATGCCTAGGGCATGGGTTTCTTGGTCTGGGACCAAGCAGTTAAAGTCCCTAGATATGTCTAGGGCCCCTGGATAGGGTCCAGGGTATCCATGCCTGGGGCATGGGTTTCTTGGTCTGGGACCAAGCAATTAAATCCTCTAGATATGTCTAGGGCCCCTGGACAGGGTCCAGGGTACCCATGCCTGGGGCATGGGTTTCTTGGTCTGGGACCAAGCAACTAAAGCCCCTAGATATGTTTAGGGCCCCTGGACATGGTCTAGGGTGCCCATGCCTGGGCATGGGTTGATCCTTGGTCTTTGACCTTGGTGGATAAGACCCTAGGAAAATTCTTGGGGCTACTTGATTCTAAATCAAGTACTTGATGGTACATGACCTTCCTTGAAGGACATAACCACAAGAGGGATAAGTCCCATATGCAGTGATGATAAAGTAATAGGTTCACCATGTGATATGAAGGAATGAGTAATGACACCTTGCAAAACCCTTCTTTACCCTTGGTTGATTGGTTTGGGGTTTTTGTTGGTTTATTAGGGGTAATGTTTTAAAGTTAAATAATTGTCACATGTTTAAATTCCAAATTTAAACATGTGACCTTTTTAATTAACTTAAATAGCCCTAACCCTACCCTAAGTACTATTTAACAAGCCCCCCCTCACACTTTCCATCTCACCTTTCATTCTCTCACTCGCTAGCGCTGATCTCTTATTTTCTGTCTGCGGCCTTCTTGGATTCTAGTGTGGAGCGACCTCTTGTTTTCTGATGCTGCCTCCTTTGCTATAGTGCTACCGTGGGTGTCCTAGATGCTGCCTCCCTTTCTGTAGTGCTACCGTGGGTGTCCTAGCTATCATTTCCTTGCTGTGGTTCTGCCGTGGATGACCTGGCTGTAGTAGGTGCTTTCAAGATGCCTTACCTTCCAGTGTTTTCCTCCTTCCTTGTCAGCTAGGTGCGACCCTCTTTGAGTTAGCTGTAGCGGTGACTACAGTCCCATTGTGTGGACTAACCCTTAGGCATTTGGTACCCCTCTTCTGTCTACTGTGCGGCCCTCTTTCTAGGGTAGTTTCGCAGGGTGCATCCTGCTAACAGTTCATCTTTATCACTGTTAAATCAAGGGTTTACTTACAGTCATGTGTTTACAGATCTGAGAGTTTCTTGGGTAAGGTTTTTGGCTGGGAGGGTTTGGGCCTCTTTTGTTTTATCCCTGTGACCTTTGAGCTTGGTGGCAAGAAAGTTCCTTCAATCTTTGGCAAAGAGATACACACTTGATCCATGAACTGAACCTTTCTCTGAGCATAACAACAGGACCTATACCTATTGTGGTTACTGAACTATCTTCAGAGGTAAGGCTGTTGTACCAAGTATGTGCCTTAGTCATCTAGATTTGATTCTGCTTCAGGACTGTTCTAAACTAGTTTGCATTATTTAGATCTAAAGATATTTATACTGTGAAATGCTTAGGCAGAATAACCAGATCTAAAATCTGTTGCTACTTACAGATATGTTCATTGCTTAAAAGTACTATCGTTAGATATGAGATTTATTTATATGTGATTTGAGTTTTTATTATGCTGCTATTGTCTGTTATAGATCTATCCTCTATATGCTTTCTATATCAGATTAAGCTACAGATCTATTGTTTTAGTCGTTGAAATTAAAAGAGTTTACTATTTTGCAATTTTACCCTAAAACTAACAGAGTTCATTTTGAGCAACTAAAGTTCCAGAACCACATCTTGGATTCCTAGCCAAAATATGTTGGGGCCCTCATAAAATAATGGTATATCCCAATGGATTGGGAATGGTGAAGGGGGTGTGTTCCTTGGGTTAGCGGGTTGAGAGGAACAACGGATTATGGTTGGAACTGTTGTTGGCATATCAAAATTTTAGAACTCTTATTTTTCTAAGTATTATGTTATAAATGCATACCTTTATATTGGCATAGTGCTATGCATCGAGGAAAATGAAAAATTGTAGGGGAGGGGGGGTGTAAAGTGTCTACTATAATCCCCAATTTAATTAATGCTTAATGTAGATATAATTTATTACTTTTGTTAAGAAATGTATATGAAAAATGTATTTCTGAGTTTTAATAAATAAAATGTGATACTATTTTCCAATGAATATGGATAGATATGGGGGATGATTAATCCACATGATAGGCTAATGTATAGGAGTGTATAAGAGGGTTCTGAGGGGGGAATTATTCATGGGTACTAATCCAAACACATATTCCTGAATTTTATTATGATTATGTATTAAACTTTTATTTATTGTTTGAGTGTGGAAGAGCTCAATCATTGAATTCATGTAAGAGGGTGGGTGTGAGAAGTCACATCCCATAGTTATTTGGAGAATAGGATTTATTAAAACAAGTTTGGGGAAGAGTGTAATTCAAGCAAGCAAGGCAAATGAGAGAAAATTAGTATGGACAAGAGGGTAGTTTTAGACATTCATTTTTTTGGGTGAATAGAAAGAAAAGAATAGAAAATAAGAGAATCGAGCTGGAGAGACCATGGAGAGATAATTTTGGAGCATTTTGTGGAGATGAATGTTGAAGAAGCAAGTTGTTAGGATTGCAAAAGAACTAGGTTGTCAAGCGTGAAGAGTGAACTCTTATGAGAGTTGCAATGGAACAACAAGTGGTTTCTATTGTTTCTTCATCATTTTCCTAGAATTGAGCTCCCTTGAGTTTCTTGGCAGTGAAATTTTTGGTTTCCTTCCCAAGCAAGACACCCATTGGACTGAGATCAATGAAGGTTTGGGTGGGTTGAGAGGAATAGTTGAAAATAAAGATAGATGTAGGATAATGGTAGTGGGTTGTGGGTTGTGTGATTTTATGTGATGTGAATCAACAGTGAGAGACCACCCTATTTTGTGGATTTGTAGCCCTAGATTGGGGGTGACTTTTTGTTGAGATATGGAAAAAAACGTATATGGTTGGGTGGAACGTGCATCTTCCCAACTATTTTAAAATATAAGTGTATGGATGGGTTGATGATTTCCATAACTGTTATTTTAAAAGTTAAGTTTTTTTTATCTATTTTATGTGTTATATTTATCACCTTAAGGGTTGTACATTCACTCATGTTTAATAAGGATTCATATGATGTTTTGTTGAGTTATTTAAACTACTTTCATGTCAATTTTATCATGTTGTTGTAGATGCATTTAATTAAATACATGAAATCAATTTTTAATTTATTGTAACTCTGCACATAATGGATCTCAACTCGGGTGAGGTATCTTACATGACTTGTAACTTGGAAAATTACACAAATTTCAAGGATTACACAATTTAAAGGATGAACATCCTCCTTGACTAATTCATGGTTTGACTAGTTAAAGATGCAAACTTTTAAAGGGCACATTCAATCTCTCTTTTAAGGAGAATTCATGGAGAAGGTTTAAATTTGAACATAAAGAATTGTATTTATTTAATTCCAGTCAAAGGGAACAAGTAGGAAGGACACCTATTCTAAAAGATACATTTCATTTGTTTCTTGGTAAAAAACCTTCTATATGAATTAACTAATGAAGACACTTGGGATTTTTCTGCATATCTAGAAGAGTGCCCTCATACTTCGAGATTTACACATGGAAAACCATTGAAATTATCCCTACTCATTTAACCAAGTAATATTATTGTTTGGAAATGGTTATTTGTTGGAGAGCGCTCTCATGAAGAGGCTTGTATAGTTGGAATCCATAGATACAATTTGGAAATATCCCAACCTCATATGATTAATCATTTCTATTATTTTTTTGAGTTTTTTTATATTCTAGAGGGGTCCTTACACATAAATAAATGGCATTCAAATTTTTTCCTTTGAATGAGCTAGAAGGACGAGGATGGCCCGTGGCATCAATTTTATCTAGATGATGTTATCTAGTATTTTTCATGGTATTTTGACCCATCATTTTTAAAAATATTTCATATGTTTTTCTTCTAGATATTTATGATGAAAAGCATATTTTGTTGTAGAGGAGTTGTGTTGAAATATATGTAAATATTTTCTCTCTTCATTTGTATTTAAGAATCTCTTCGAATGAAGGAACTTGTGATAAAATATCTCGAAGATTATGGCCTAAGATATTATTTCTTGTATGTTATGGTTTTCATATATGTACAATATATTATGTGTGGTATTTTTTCTTGGTACACCTATATGATAGATTTTAATTGTGGGTTAGGTTGTCAAGTATAAATCTAGGAGTACCTTGCTCCTAAGGAGAGAGAAAAATATTTAGACCTCCTATTGTGAGTGAATATATTTCTATTTTCATTAGAAATAAAGGATTTAAATATTTAAACCTCCTATTGTGAGTGAAATATTAATTACTACTATACTAAAGTTGGATGAAGAGTTCTTATAGCGAGTCCTTTCACATCCATCCATTGTAGTACCTTGTTTTCTAATCCTTAGTAAAACACCTTCTTAGATTGCATACATGACGTACATATCCCAATGATTAAGGAAATATATTGGTTTCATCCATCATTCCCAAGTATTTTAAAATTTCCTATTCTATTTGTAAAAAATTTTAATCTCACTTCCTCCCATTCTATACCATGAGAAGTGAGCCTCGAAACCATAGCGAATCCCCCCCTCCCCCCCCCTTACGCCCCCACTCCTAAATCACTCTCCCAAAGGGAGCGTTTAGGAATCCCTCTCCCTGAGATAGGGAGCATTTCACTCCCTGCCCAGGGAGCTTTATGCTCCCTTCCAAGGGATATTTCCACTCCTTGCTCAGGGATATTTCTCTTCCTCAGTAGGGATCTTTCACTCCCTAAGTGCTCCTCATTAAAAAATTCTCCCTAAGGATTCCCCTTCAATCTGCACATGTGAGGAAAGAGAGGGTATTTTTTGTTTGTTTTGGGAGTGAGTGGGAACCAAGACAAGTTTCCATAAGAGAGGATAAGGTATGGCTAGAGTTTCTAAGGGATTAAAACACTAACTCACTCCATTTTTGTCTCATTATATTTCCCATTTCACTCATATTTTCTAGGAGGGTCTTGAGAGGTTTCTTGCTAGTTCTTGATGGGATTGAGGGAAGATTGAAGTATAATGAAGGGAGATTTGAGATCTTGGAAGGGATTGGAGAACTTGGAAGGAATATTGAAGGCTTCAATAGGGATATTGGAGAGCTTGGAAGAAAGATTGAAGGCTTACATTTGTGAGAGCTTAGAAGGGAGATTGAAGGCTACCATAGTCATATTAAACCACCATTGGAGAGATAAAGAGGTAGGATCCTAAGACCGTTATTGTTTCTTGTTTAAAAATAAATAAAATCCATTTGTTGTAAACTAGTATATTATGCTATGTTGAATATTTGAATGTTTTCTTATCCTGCTCTTTCCCATTTCTCCTCCATCATTCTATTGCAGGTAGAAAGTTATTACCAAGGTTCAACAATCATGATGATGATGTTAATGTGGTATGTCATTTTGGTTCCATTTTTTATTTTGATGGTGGTGGTGGGAAGTTCACATAGAAATAACCATGATAGTGATGAATAAATAGAAGTGGAAAACATAGACCAAGGAGAGGAGGAAGGAATGGAAGGGGATGAAGACAATGAAAATGATAGTGATGATCACGATCCCCAAAAATATAAAGAGAAGTACACACCTCTGTGGAAGTATGTCACAAGGCTTGGGGGAGGTAAAGTGGGTGGAACCACAAAATTTACATGTCACCATTGTCATAAAAAACACATAGGTTCATATACTTGTGTGAGAAAGCATATGTGTGGGACTATTTACTAGGATGAAGGTAAGAGTATAGGAGTTAAAACTTGTATGAGCATGCCACCCGAAGAAAGACTCAAATACTAAAGGGGAGAGGAGGCGACACAAAACAAATCCAAAATACCAAAGGTTGAATGTGAGATTGAACAAAGAATGTTCACTGGTCGATCTGCGTCCCCCCATGCTAATGCATTCTCTCCTTCATCTTCAGGGTGTAAAACACTATCATATTTCCTTGACGAAGGTTGTAGAGATGATGTGCATACAAATGTTTTTAGGTTTATTTATGCATGTGGTATACCATTCAATGTTCTTCAGTCACCATATTGGCATGAAATGATACAAGTCATCAATGGTGCCCCTAAAGGATATAGGAGCCTCGAGTATGAAAAATATGGAACCTTGGGACTTGACAAAGAAAGAGATAAAATCCAAGGTGCTCTAGGAAAATTTAGAAATGATTGGAACCAAAATTGGGTATCAATTGTATCTGATGGTTGGAAAAATGTGAAAGGGAGGCCATTGATGAATATTCTCGGTGTGTCTTCTAGTTGTGTGGTCTTCCTTTCAACCCATGACTACTCAGATCACTGCAAGATATGTATTAATATTGCAGATGCCTTGATTAAAACCATTCAATATATTGTGCCCTAGAATGTTATTCAGGTCATGACTGATAATGTTGTTAATTGTAAGGAAACAAGAGAAATCATTGAGGATAAATACCCCAATATATTTTGGTCAGAATGGAGCCATGATTTTAGAGCACTTGGAAGCATAACTTTTGGGTGACCATGATGGTGATCATATTCATGAAGCAACATTTGATTGTCATGTGGGGTCCATTCAACCGCTAGTTGTGTTCCATAAACACTTCCAAGTTCCACCTACTCCTCTTCTTCAAACTCAAAGAGCATGGGAAAAGAAACTAGAAGTTTCTCATGGCAAGAGGAAAACATAGAGCATAGTACTTAATACTTTCTAATATATATTAGATATCTTTTTATTTTTCCTTTTTATAAGTAGTCTCTAGAACTTAGTACTGTCTTGACTCTTTCTTATGGATTATTTCATAAACAATGAAGTTATGAACATTATATGACAATTTACCTTTGAAGTTTGAATTTTGAATTTTGAACTATTCATTGAATCTTAAAACTCTTTGGTAATAAATATGATGCTCTAGATTCTATTTCATTTTCTGGTTTATGTTTTCTACTACAATCTATTGATGACAATTTTTTATGGTTGATGTTATATGTGTACTAAATGGTTGATTCTTTAATCATCATCACTAATCAATTACTTAAATGATCTTATATCTATTTTTTCATGTTTTTTTCNTATATATATATATATATATATATATATATATATATATATATATATATATATATATATATGTATGCATTATATAAAAAATGGTCCCGAAACACTCCTGCTCCCGGAAATTTAGTAAAATTGTCACTCCCGCTCCCGCTTTCGCTCCCCGCTCCCAACAACCTTGGCCTAATGTGTAGAGGATTGATGGTGAGGTGACAATGGACATCATCATAGTTTCAAATATCTCCATATAGCTGTTAGGAATTTTCATTTTGTTGAATTTTCAATAGTCAAGGTTAAGCATAAGTTCATTCCATTTTAGCATTTAACCATAACCATAAATGTTGCAACAACCAAGATCAAAAGAAGAAGCACCATGCATAAGAACACAAGATGTATCCTAGGAAACCCTTCTCAACAACAAAATAAAACCCAACCAAATCCTTTTCTATAATCCTCAAGAGAAAGACCTTCACCACCAAGATAAAACCTAGCACACAAGAGGGTGCTCAAACCCTAGAATACTAGCACCCAAGAGAGGTGCACACTTTTCCCAAGAAGGTGTACTTGCTGAAATTTCCAAACTCACTTGAAAGATATGTTTAATCAATGGGAAATTTACCTTTGCTTATACTAACCTAGACTTGTCAACATAAGTGTTTATTGGAAAAATAGGGCCGACCTCACTAGCTTATAATATAATTAATATTAACCAGATTAATTATCTTTTACATTAATTAACAGTCACATTAAGGTGGGGACGACCTGTACCCTTTACATTACAATTAGGGTTATAGGCAGGTTTGACTCTTGGAAAATATAGAAAAGGATCTGATACACCCACTAGTGCTCATCCACTAGGGTCATATCCATAGGGATGTCCATATCTTTGGCTCACTGCATTACACAGCATAACCAGATCTTCACACATTCACCTGTGCGCGTCCACAAGCACATCCATTCTACAGATCTTCGTTTCCATTGCCTCACACAGAATAATCATCTGGATTTTCTCGTCAAATCTGCTGCTCAGAAGAGGCTAATACATCATCTTCATTTATGTTCACATGACAATCCACCCAACACTTTGTGATTTCATAGGTTCACCTTGTGCTCAACCACATGCACGTCTAACTCAATGGATCACCTTTCTCACTGGATAATCATCTTAAGTTTTTATCAACTCTCTGAATGGAGGAGGTCATCTATACATTCCAGCTCTGTCTCAGGTAGGAACCACATACCCTTCTTAGGGGCTTTCTTTAAGGTTTGTAAGTTGAATAAAGACTCACATCGCTGCAATGAACCACATCTCACAAGTTTGTAAGCTGGAGAATGTCTCACATAGTTGCAATCATCAGAACTCCCTCTCATCTAGGGAGGCATTCTTCATCATGCCAAGTCTCACACATATGTACTCTGAATTTTGTCTTGGTTGGATTCATCAATACTACCTCTCAAATAGGAAGGCATTATTTACCAAATTAGTTTGGTGAAGATGTCTGCAATATGCTCATGTGTAGGAAGGTACTGCATGTGTACAATTTTTCTCATATCTATGATATAGGAATATTTCATCTCATTGTGTTTTGATCCATCAGGGAACACTAGGTTCTTGAGGGGCTCTTGGTTATCATCATAGGATCCATCTCATGATCCGTCAAAGGCTTGTGAAGCCATACTGCATTGCACACTCAATGGTACATACTCTACTTATGTGGTATTCAAGTCCACAAAGATTTTTTGTTTCCTGCTACATTAGGAAACCACGAAAAACTTCATGGTAGAACATCAACAAGATGTTCTCTTTTGGTTCACTTGTATTTTTTGGTCAATCTTGAATCAACATATCATGCAAAATCAAGTTTACTCTGGATGCATAGCTCATGCCATATCTGACTGTGCCTCATGTTTTGTTGTTTTCTGGTGATTTTGTCTCAATTGACTCATGAAATGACTAATCACATTCACTGCATGTCATGAATCAATTATGGCATTAACCAGATACATCAACGATCCAATGTGGATCAGTCTCATCTAGATCATCATCAAACTTCTCCTTTTAAAATTTATTATGGTGGATTTTGTATTTTGTCATACTTCTTGTCTCAAGAAGTAGTGTATCATACTCAAACTCTTCATCTTGAATTCAAAAGTCAAGGATTACTTGTATCCAACAATAAGGCTTTCTGAATGAGTTATCAAAATCATTATTTTGTCACCAACACTGTAATAATATAGGTTTGGATCAACAACACTCTTGCTGAAATCCAAACTCATCAAGAATCTATCTATCTGATAAAGTTTCCAACTCATTTATTATAGTCCGGATGGAAGTGTATCGGGTTTACTATATCAAGTGTCTTATCATATACAACTCCCTCTGTTTGTGAGAAACCTCTAGCCATAGATCTCATTTTTTGTTTCTCCACACTTCCTTCTACTGCATGATTTTTCTTATAGATCCATTTGGAAGTTACAGTAGAATTCCTTTCTGGTCTTGAATAATATATTATACATCATTCCTTAATATATACTAGTATTCTTCTGTTATGGATTCTTTCCATACATGTTCTCATGTTGCTTCTCTAGGACAAGGAGGCTCAACATCAAAGTAGTGGCTCATGGAAAAAAATAGATTGAAAATCCCTTTTTATTTTCTCGGGATGAGTATTGAGAGGCTAGTATGTTTCTCTGCCTCATGCAGAGTGAGTCTAGGAAGACCTTTTATGCATTACTATAATATCTCTAAACGTATCAACTGAACAAACTAGATCAACTAGAATAATGTTTGTCTCCCTTTGAACTGTTGAAAGGGAAGAAGGTATTGTCTCACTGTCAATCTCTGTATGAGATTCTCTGGGTTGTTTTAATGGTTATCTCTTCTTTAAGGAAAACATCTCTAATTGTAT
The DNA here is from genome assembly GCA_009831015.1 of Picea engelmannii. NCBI lineage: Eukaryota > Viridiplantae > Streptophyta > Pinopsida > Pinales > Pinaceae > Picea > Picea engelmannii. Next base: position 1,975,608 of record ML778010.1, read on the forward strand.
CTCATAATAATAAATCAAATATGGGTTGGACTCCCATACTAGGGATAATGGTCCAAGTCTTTGAGGGCTCCCATACTAGGGATTTATTTAAAAATGCAATCAACTATTAAATTTGAAATCAATTAGTTTACCTGGTTTGTAGTCATACTTTACTTTTAGAGGAAGTGCTTCTCGTCTCTCTTTTCTTCATTATTTTGAGGTGGGTTTGGATCAATGTCAGCGGTGTAAGCATATTGTCTTCCCTTCTTCCTGGTTGGACAATTTATTGCATAGTGTACATAACTCTCACATCTGAAACACTGAATTTCTGAAACATCTCTTCTTTGATAACCTGGATTTGTTGAAGAATTTTCACCTTTGAAAGTTTGCCTAAAATTTATTTTGAGTTTTCCTCCTTTCTTTGTATGAAGTGCAAGAGCATGATTTTCTTCTGAGGAATCTTCCACTCCTCTATTTCTAAGTCTAATTTTTTCTTGAGTAAAATCTGTCCATAGACGATCAAAGGTTGGTAGAGCTTCTCTTCCATTGATACTCTGAAGGAAAGGCTCCCATGATTTTGGAATATTATGGAGAGTGGTGAAGACAAGTTCTCTATTAGACATGATTTCCCCAATGGTCTTTATTTGTTCTTTAATCTATGAAATCTTCATGAAGAAGATGGAAACTGTGTCACATTTTTTCATATTGGTACTTTGAAGTTGGATCTTTAAGATGAGAGCTCTGAGAGTATTGTCACTTTCAAAATATTATTTCAAAGCTTCATACATCTCATAGGCTATCTTTAGGTTGGAAATACGAGACAATAGGTGATCTCTTACTGAGTAGATAATTAATTTTCTTTCTTTGGCATCTTCTTCCTTTCTTATCTTTTTCTCTATATCTATAGCTATGGCTGGTAGGGTTTTAGTTAACACATCCAAGAGTTAATATTCTTCAAGGGTGACGTGAAGCCTTGATTTCCAGGAGCTAAAGTTGATTTCTTCATCAAGTCTATCTTCTGCTAATGCTCTATTCTTCATATGATTGGTTTCTTCAAATTCTTGCCAACTGGATTTTGAAAAAATAATGATTTGGTTGGATTAGAAACCTTGGATTATATTATAATTATGAATTTCAATAATCAACTTGATAGTGTCACAGGGATTCTTTTTGATTCAGGAGAACGTTTCTTCAGAAATCTTAGAATTAATATTCTAGAGGAAATTTCAACACCCTAGAAACCCTAGGGCCAAAAATAAAAATTTCTCAGAATTTCACTTTGATAGCTTCTAGAGATGCACTGGAGGATGTCGTACTCTTATATGCAAAAATTTTCCACGTCCAAGTATTAAGGGATGAATCACCACTGAAAGGAGGGCCGTACAAAATTTTCTGGAAACCCTAGAAGGGTCATATGGTCCTACAAAAAGGTGAGTTGAGACTTGGTGGATGCTTGTGCAATGGGTTCTTTCAAGACCTATGCTATGATACCATGTTGAATTTTCAATATTCAAGGTTAATAATAAAGTTCATTTCATTTTATCATTTAACCATAACCATAAATGTTGCAGCAACCAAGATCACAAGAAGAAGCACCATGCACAAGAACACAAGATTTATCCTGGGAAACCCTTCTCAACAAGGGAAGAAAACCTAGAAAAATCCTTTGCTATAATCCTCAAGAGAAATACCTTCACCACCAATATAAAACCTAGCACACAAGAGGGTTCTCAAAACCTAGAAGACTAACTCCCAAGAGAGGTGTGGACTTTTCCCAAGAAGGTGTACTTGCTGAAATTTCCACTCACTTGAAAGATATGTTTCCTCAATGGGGAATTTACCTTTACTTATACTAACATGGACCAATCAATAGAAGTGTCTATTGGCACAACATGTCCGACCTCACTAGCTTATAATATAATTAATATTAACCAGAATAATTATCTTTTACATTAATTAGTAGTCACATTAAGGTAGGGAAGACCTGTACCCTTTACATTACAGTTAGGGTTACATGCAGGTATGACTCTTGGACAACATAGCAAAGGATATGATACACCCACTAGTGCTCATCCACTAGGGGAACATCCATAGGGATGTCCATATCTCTAGCTCACTGCATTACACATAAGAACTTGATCTTCACACATTCACTTGTGCTCGTCCACAAGCACATCCACTCTGCATATCTTCTTTCCTACTGCCTCACACAGGAGAATCATCTTGAGTCTCTTGTCAACTTTTCTACTAAGAGGAGTCTAATACATCATCGTCATTTATGTTCACATGACGATGCACCCAACACTTTGGTATTTCACATGTTCACCTTGTGCTCAACCACATGCACACCTAACTCAACATATTGCCTTTCCCATTGGATAATCATCTGGAGTTCTTCTCAACTCTCTAAATGGAGGATTTATTCTCTACGTTCCATATTCGTCTTAGGTAGGAACCACATACCCTTATTAGGGGCTTTCTCTCAGGTTTGTAAGCTAGAGAAAGACTCACATCGTTGAAATGATCCACATCTCACATGTTTGTAAGATGGAGAATGTCTCACATAGCTGCAATCATCAACACACTTTTGGGTCTCACATTGTGTGTCAATAAGCCTCAAACCCTGGTTCTTTCCATCATAAAGTCAAAATGTGCAAGAGTGTGAGAACTCTAGGAAGGTGATTATATATTACATAAAATTTTACCATATGAGAATAATATTCACTTCACAAGTGAGTGTGCTCCTCTATAAGAATCATACCCAATCATATCAACATTATGACCAAGGATACATACAAGTGTGTAAGGAAATGCCATGAAGTGAGGTGCACCATCACCAAGTAGCTCATCCATCGATATAAAAAGTATAATACAAAGATGTATTGATGTGGATAATATCATCACTATCCATATGCATATGAAGTGAAACCATGAAGATAAAAATAAAAACCAAGGAAATCCACCATATAATCCTCTAAATCAACATATAATGCAACATCACTGTGATGTAAGAAGATAAAAATTATTCCCAAGCAAGATATATATCTCCAAGAAAGTATATAAAGTCTGTATCTCTAGTCCATCAACATCCATGTAAGTTAATTATGAAAATATATCATGTGATGAAAACCACACATTTAGTTTACATGAGGGGTAAGAAGGATCACGACTCGTGAAATATGAAACCATGAAATTGTCAACCAAGGAAATTTAGTAACACATATGGTGAATTTAGTTTATGTGAAGTGTTTTTATTTTAAAATAGGACATGACCAATAAGGAGTCAATGTTAGAATATGGAGTTAACAATAAATTACATGTCAATAGATCCAATATATTTTGCATCTTAATTTTTCTACATGAGATAGAACAAGGAGTTATTATCAACACATGGAACAACACATTGTGCAATAAATTCCCTTGCCAAAGCATAACTAGATCTAGCACTGAGATCATGGAGTTTTTATTTCCATATAAAGGATGTAAAATTTGACTAGTTCCTTGTGATAGGTTTTAATGGAGCTATAGTATACCATGATCTAATGAGTGGAAATATCATCCTCTAAATAAAATGTTTTAGGATTTTATAAATTGAATGGTTTTAAATTTTGGGGGTATAAGAAATCAGTAAAACTATGCAAGTGAATTAAGATAATCATGAACTAATAAATCTATAATTGGGTGATAAAATAAAACTTCATGATATTATTCATTTAGAGCAATAGAGAATAGTGGGAGGTTTCTTAGGCAGAAGAATGGAAAGTGATACTTTAAAAGAATGGAAAAACTATAAATTTGAATTTTAAGTAGGATACACTCCTTGAAACTTGGTTTTCATAAAAGGCTAGATGGTATAGATATTTATGATAAAATTATGTGGAACTGGTGGAATTAGGAGTGGGGATTACAACCTTTGTTGTAAAATATGATACTTAGATTTTGATACTCAATCAAACCATATGGAGCATTTCTCGATCTTGGTAGGAATTCCAAGGAAAGGTGATAGCAATCAAAGTTTTAATGTAGTTGCATACTCTCCTAAGGTGAAGGTGATGAGTGACATCAACTTGAATAACATAACTAATCTAAATGGATCCTTGTTCCTCCCTATAAAAAGAAAAATATGTGATGGACATAGTCCTACTGGGGTCACATATTTTGTATGCTAAAAAGATGAAGGAAGTATCATGTAAGTCTAAATTTTCCCCATCCCCCTAGTGTTTTAGGTATTAGGGGTATATAAATATAGAAGGGAATAAAAATATTACCAACTTCCTCCCAATATATCGAGGATAAAAATACCTAATCCTCCTCCTCTTATACCTTCGAAAGTGTTAGGAGGGCCTCAATTTGGTGAGGTTTTCTCATTTATAAAATCTATGAATTCAGGTAAGGCATGTTGACCACCTATTTCAACTAGGTGTCAAAGTCATGTGCCATGAAGCTATGTACCTTGTGGTACAACATATTTGAAGACATATGGCTCACCAGGGCAAATGTTTCCCCCAGCATGTCTTTCTATGTACTCGAAATGTTCACTCCTCTTCGTGGGATAATAATGTAATATGTTAGCATGAGTACATTTTTAGTTTGTTTCCTAGGACTTTATCATTAGGGAATTCCTTTCATCAAGTGTTTTTTTTCCTCAAGTAATTAATCTTGCCTACAAGACAATTTTAATTATCCTTGAGTTTTTCACTCACAAAATCCTCTAAAGTGGTGAAAGGTGTTGTAACATCACCGACCACTCAGGCCAGGCCATGATACATGAGAGAACACTTTCAATCTCTCTGCGGAACACATTGTAACATACTCAGCACCCAACTGAGCTATGCCACATAATTTTTTCGCAAACTCATGCAATTAAAATATATACACATAGAGCTCTTGCGGAAATATATATATATGTATAAAGTAAACATAAAAATACATATGTAAATGCATAGATTCACACAAAAATAACAATAAACATTTACATTCAACATATGCAGGCAATACCCATAAATATAAAGACAAATTTAACCACACATAAGATAAAACCATAAAAATACACACGTAAATGACAATGCATCATGTAAATTTATCACACAGTTAACACTTATCTTGGTAACAATATCACCAACTGTGTGCAAACCATCCATGAACCTCCCAACCTTAGACCACACTGCTCATCACTCTCAACAGTGAGTCACCCGCGATCTGGGACTAAACTCCACTCGCATAAAGGGATTCCTAACCAGGATAAAGGCTCATATACAATAGAAAAGACTCCGTCACAGTTGTCAACTCAAACTAACAACCTTCAGTCCATCATTCCCCACATGCCTGTCCCACCTAGGAAGTGTGCCCCTTTCTCTTCTCAACAGTTCTTCATCTGCCCCACTTCCTTTCTGGGCTTCAACAACATGCTGAACATGAAGTCTTAGAGCCTTGTAGCTGTAGTTTAGCACCTTCAATAAATCAATTCCCAACAATTCTCTCACCCAGAGAATTTATCACGGACATGACAAACCGCTTCTTCAATATCCCATGGGCCTGACAACCCGCTTCTTCAATCCCTCTCCCAAGCTAACCAGCTACACAATAGGTATCGCTATGGATACAGGTTCAGGTTCAGTGACATGAAGGTATGAAAGATAGCTCAAGGAGTGCGTGAAAATGCTCATGGATGATTGATTGGATGACTAAATGATGGAAGGAATGATGGGAAGACTGATCGAAAAATGAACTAAGTCCCAACAATATGTATGCATGTCCCCAACTTGACACTTGTCATGTTGGAAGCTACTTTGGCCCACTTGTCCCCAACTTTGGAACTTAGGATAAAATAATTATCCATACTTTATACTTTAAGAAATATTAATATAATATTCCTTTTTGGTTTAATCTCCCTAGCTTATCCCTTTTCCTTAACTTTTATCCCCTCCCTTTCCCTAACTAGTGGATTTTAGTCTCCCATAATCTTTTATCATGATCGTTCTATGCGCAACGATGTATTTTATATTAAGGATGAGACATGTACAAAGTAGGCGTGCTAGCATTTAACATCTAGGCTCTCCGACCTAATCATCACAAAACAACTCACGATCCTATAAAACAAAGCATATACACAAGGCTCCTTGGCCTCCAAATCGTGCACACTTAAGTTACTACACGCGGTATCCTAGAATGTGCACACTTCATCATTTTACTGCACAATACATGCACGCACTATGCCATGAAAGGTGCATACAAAAATGATATCAAATATCTCACCAACTTAAGTACATTTGCATATACATTTACAATTGGGTTCGGCCTAGGGATATTACAATCCCCTTCCCTTATTTATGCACTGTCCTCAGTGCATTATGTAAACACATATAACAAAATTTTCAAAAATCCTCAAAAAGATGTGGGTATTCTACCTGCATTGCATCCTCGTGCTCCCAAGTAGCATCCTGAGGACCGTACCAGGTCCATTGGACCTTTACAAGCTCTATGACTTGATTCCAAAGCTGTTTGATGCACTTGAAAAGCGCCTTCTTGCTCCACCTGAATTACATTCCAGTCAATAACATGATTAGCATCAGGTATATATTTCTTGAGCAATGATACATGAAATACATTATGAACAGACATAGATGTAGGCAATGCAATCATATAAGCTACTGGATCAATCCTCTCTAGGCTTTCAAATGACCCACAATAGCGAGTTACCAACATGGAGCAATTTCCCAACTTCAGGGAACCTCTGTTGGCCTTCACTTTCAAGAGTACATGGTCCCCAACTTTAAATTCCCTATGAGTTCTACCCTTATCAGCATAGATTTTCTTCCTATCTTGCGAAAAATTTAAATTTTGTTTTATTTTTATCATTATCTCCTCCATTTCCCTGAGCAAATCTGGCCCAACCATTACTCTGTCTGTTGGGTTATCCCAAATTAATGGTGTGTTGTACTTTTTGCCATAAAGTGCCTCAAATGGGCTCATCTTTAGAGATGTTTGGTACCCATTTTTATAAGCAAACTCTACCAAGTGTAGGTAGTCTTCCCATTTCGATGGTTTATCCATCACATATATCCTCCGCATATCTTCAATCACTTGATTAACCCTCTCTGTTTGTCTATTCGATTCTGGATGATAGGATGTACTACAATTCAAATTTGTTCCAAATCCATTAAATAATCCCTTCCAAAATTTTGAAGTAAATTTTGGATCTCTGTTAGACACAATTGTCTTGGGTATACCATGTAATTGAGAAATTTCTCTCATATAGACATCAACAATGTTGGATGCCTTGTGAGTGAGCTTAATGGGAATGAAATGGGCAGCTTTAGTAATCTTATCCACCACTACCATGATAGAATCATATTGTTTATTTGTTCTGGGCAGTTGGTGATAAAATCCATTGTTACAACTTTCCATTTCCACTCAGGAATGGGTAATGGTTGTAGCAAACCATCTACGTGTCTAGGCTCATTCTTTACCTTTTGACATTCCAAACATTTGGCAATAAAATCAACAACCTCTTTCTTCATTCCTAGCCAATAATATTGGTTCTTGACAACTGCAATAGTTTTCTGATAACCTGGGTGCCCAACATAAGTTGCATTATTCATTTCTCTCAATATCATATTTTTCAATTCCTGAGAATTTGATACATAAATTATATCCTTGTACATGAGAATTTCATCATTATCTAGCATGTATTCTTCAATTTTCTACTACAAATTACCTTGATGTAATTTTGCCACTAATTCCTTGTATTGAAAATCTGATTTGGCAGCCTCTATAATTTTGTCTTTCAAATCTGAATGGTACATGCTAATGGTTGTAGCATGCAATTCATGAACTCTTCTTCTGAGTGCATCAACCACTTTTTTCTCTCTCCCCTTGATATGCTTTATATTAAAGTTGTATTCATTGAGAAATTCTAACCATTTGCTTTGCCTAGCATTTAGAGTTGGTTGGTCAAATAAATATTTCATACCATTATGGTCTATTCTTAGCTCAAACCTTTTCCCCATGAGGTAGTGTCTCCATTTCCTCAAGGCATGCACTATGGCTGCCAACTCCAAATCATGAGTGGCATAGTGTCTTTCATTCTCCTTCAACTTCCTTGATTCATAACATATAACAAATCCATTTGACTAAGGACTCCACCAAGTCCTTAATTACATGCATCTGTGCATACAATGAAGTCTTCATTTGGATATGCAATCCTTAGTATTGGAGCACTTGTTAATAATTGTTTCAAGTGTTGGAAACTCTTTTCACAATCCAATGTCCACTGAAACTTCACACCCTTTCTTTGCAAGAAAGTGATTGGGTGTGAAATCTTTGAGAATCCTTCAATAAATCTCCTATAGTGTCCTGAAAGACCCATGAATGATCTGAACTCTGTCAAATTCTTTGGCACTGACCATTCTCTAATGGCTTCTATCTTTTCAAGATCCACTGCTATCCCATTCTTTGAAATGATATGACCCAAATACTGAATTTGCTTATGATAAAATGAGCACCTGCTCAATTTGGAATACAACTGATGCTCCCTTAATACTTTCAACACCATCCTCAAATGATGCTCATGCTCTTCTTCTGACTTAGAATATATAAGAATTTCATCTAAAAATACAATGACAAACTTGTCAAAATATTCTCAGAAAACACCATTCATTAAACACATCAAAACAACTGGTGCATTTGACAACCCAAATGGCACCACTGTGAACTCATAATGACCATAACTTTTCATGAAGGTGGTATTGTTGATATATTCCTCTTTAATCCTTACTTGATGGTAGCCTGAACTGAGATCTATCTTTGAAAATATATTTGCATCCTTCAATTGATCAAAGAGATAGTCAATCCTTTGTAGAGGATACTTGTTCTTCACAGTTACTTTATTCAGTTGTTTGAAATCAATGCACAATATTAATATCCCATATTTATTCTTTACAAACAAGGCTGGGTAACCCCATGGTGACACGCTTGGGTGTATATACTCCTCCTTTAGAAGTTCTTCAAGTTGCATTTGCAACTCCTTCAATTTCAATGTACTCATTATGTAAGGAGTCTTTGACACTGGAGCTGCTCCAGGCATTAAATTTATAGAGAAATCAATATCACTCTTTGGGGGTAGTCCTGGTATCTTCTTGAACACATCTTCAAAATCTTCCAAGACTGCATGATCTTCCAAATTTGGCACCTTATCCTTAGGTGTCTCTTCCATATGAGCTGCAAATATTTGACACCCTTTTCTGTAAAATTTCTTCAACTGCAATGATGAAATTTCCCTAATGTGTTGAAATAATGTAACTGAGAAGAGAATTCTTATTATTATTGTTATTTTATTCATTGGATTAATCCTCATTGTGGATTAATCATGTCGGTAATTGTATTAGGACCAAATCCCCTTTTGCGGATTGGTCATCAGACAATTATAATGGGCAGAATAAGAAGTCGGCCCCAACAATTATTATTGAGACCCAGAATTAATTTAAAGGTGGGTTTAGCCACCCAGAGTGAGAGGTCGGCCCTGCCAGTGAAACCCTCTCACACGTGCCAGTCTTGTATATATAGGAGGATAGCGCCTCACTTTATCATACAACTCACATGCTCATTATCTTATGAGGCAAGCTGCTATTACCAGTTAGAGAGAGAAGAAGAAGAGTGGCACATCTCTTGGAGAGGACTATCTGTATTGGTTTGAGTTATCTCTTAAACATTGTATAAGCTATTTATGATAAGGAATTTTTTGCTAGGTTTTCTTCCCCTAGAGGGTTTCCCAGGCTAAATGTTGTGTCTCTTGTGAATGTGTATTTCTCAGTGATCTTGTTCTTATGATGCTCTTATCTATTGAAATGCAAAGAAGTATAATAATGGCATAAACATCAACATAATGGTTATTTCCTTGGGAATTGATTGCATTTTCCTTAGTCTCCCTTCCTCATCGGAGCAAGTGAATGATTTGTTATGACAATCTAGCATAGCATGATGCTCGTCCAACCAATCGATCCCAATTAAAAAATAATAGGAACCTAAAGGAAAGATGTTCAAATATGCCCTGCTGTTCATCTCATTCATGTCCATAAGACATGACCTAACCATCTCATTAAATTTTCTTTTGGCTCTGGTCACCAGCTGTACCAACCAAGATTTTCCATGCTTGCTTCTTGGAAAATGCAAAATTTCCACCATCTTAAGATCTATATAACTATGACTAGCTCTTGAATCAATCAAAATAGAAATGGTTTAGTTGTTGATCATAACTTCCACTTCAATCACGTGTGACTAATACTTTGCTTTCTTGTTGTCCAGAGCTACATAAATACTTGGTACATTTCTGCCCATGTCCTCCACTGTTTCATCTTGATGTACATTGTGGACAGTCCTCACTTTTTCACCTCTGTGAGGAAAATATCTGAACATATGATCTCCTTTACAACACCAACATTGAATAGGTGGTTGCCTTGGCCTTTGACCCCCTATCTCAATCATTCTGGGTTATCTAGAAGTTGGTTGTCCCTGAGGATTATTTTTGTAGAATGATGGCTTAGTTCCTTGCTTCCTCTGATCCATCTTGAATTTCTTTTTGTCTTCCGAAGATTTTTGGAAAGTTGGCCTTGCTTTTTTCTGATCATATAGGCATTTATCTCACCTTATGGTTTCCTCCAATGTCTTGGGATCATCATATTGTATTTTTTCACTGATGAATGATGGAAGTCCACTCAAATACCTATGAATCTTAATTGTCTCATCCTTGATGAAAGAGACATACTTCAACAGTTCTAAGAACCTTCTTTCATATTCATCTATAGTCATACTCCCAAGATTGACTTCAAAGAACTCTTTCATTTTTTTGTCATATTATCTCTTAGTCAAGTATTTCTTCTCAAAATACTTCTTGAATTCCCTCCAAGTAACACTTTTCTCTTTAATGTGTTGCACCTGCAAAAGATGATACCACCACATGGATGCCTTTACCTTCAGTTGATAGATATAAATTCTTCCCTCTGCATGAAAAGAATAATTATGAAATTGAAAATACTTTCTCATGCCCAACAACCATGTTTCTGCATCTTCATCCTTCTTGTGCTCACCATCAAATGTAGGAGGTTTGATTTTGTTCATTTCTCCTCACAGTTCATCCACCCCGAAACTCTTAAGATCCAGACAGGGGATGGAATTGAGATTATGTTTTCTCTCTTATTGGAATTCCTCGGGGAGTGGTGGTGATTTCTGCTAACAATTCTTGTTCTTCTTTTCTCATCAGGATACTTGTGACTTCTTGATTTGCTTGAGCAAATCTCCTTATCCAATTTATTTTATATTTTGTTCAAGATCTGCATTAACTTCACGTTGAAGTCATCCTGCTTCTCCTTGTCTCTCATAAGCCTTTCATTATCATCTTAATGGATTTGGACATCCTTCTACAAATTTTTAATAGTCTCTACCATATTCATGTTTTCATCTCTTCCTTCTCCATGTCCATTGGAGTTTGTTCCTTCAATGCTCAAATGGACATCCATCCCTCTAATTTCATCTTCCTGGATGTAAGTTCCCCGTGCCTCTTCCATTACTATGGAATTTGAGATGATCTTTATCTGATCTAGTTGTTGTTAACTTTGAAAAATGTGCAGCCAACAAAACTTTGTCAGGGTAACTGTTTCAACAATTTCATGAAAATATGAACCATTAGGGTTCAATAATATATCAAAAATATTTCTTCCGATTTCCTGAAAAATTGAATTCCCATATCAATATTTTGGGTGGATATTTAGATTCCACTTTCCAAAACCTTTCCAACGCCTTATCCCATGCTCAATTCTGAATCTTGAGCTGAAAGTTATGGCTATTTGAAAATTGCCCATTAATTTTTCTGTTCACATTTCAACTTGGCGCAACTTTGCACTGTAATTATGTATTTTTGCATATAATCCATTGGATTTTTTATAGGATCTCAGTTGGGTTACTTCATATACATATTATGGACACTCTGTCCAATTTTTACCTTTTTCTAGGTTCTTGGTTGCTAGTTACAACTTGCTGAAGTTCTAGACCAATTCGTGTTTTTGGTCTAGAATGCTACAGGTACCTTCTTTGCCATTTTAAACACTTTTAGCATGCCCAAAAATTTAATTCATCTCTAGGATTGTATTCTATGGTTCAGTTGATTTCCATTGACTGCTCTTATGCCTCAATCTTCCGGAGCAGAAAGTTATGGCTCTTTGAAGTTAGATGGGTCTTAAAATTTACCCTCCAATGTTTGTGTTGTAACTTTCACATAAAAGTTCTGTTTGACGAACGATTTACATCATTAGAAATATCTCTCCGAGCTCTTTTATTTTAGTTGCAAAGACAAATTGTCCTTGTCCACCTCTGTTCTCGTGGTTTTTGAGTAGTTGAAAATGTTGTTAAGGCCCTCAAAAACGCACTGCAAAAAGATGACGTTCAAACAATATAAAATGTCGTGGAAATTTGTTGGTTTTCTGTTGTTTTTCACCCTCCAAACAACTTCACATGCACAGATTTCAATTTTTTCACCCATATTTACCATGTGCAACAACACCACAAGGTAAATCGTTCTCCACGCACCAATATCCACCATGCACAGTTTTGGTTCTTGCACTATTACCTATTGTGCGCAGTTTTTGTATCGCACGTTGATATTCCATGCACATTTCGCTCTACGTGTTGCACCAAGCCAAATTTTAGTACGCCACCACTACACACCAATACGTTTCGCGTACCACTAACTAAACTATCGCACGACAACATATACCCACATTGCACGTGCACCAACCCAAACTCCTATGCACTCTGCCAATACTATGCACACTAAGCGCACCATTAATATGTGTGTGTACACTACGTGGACCTTATTATATATATGTACACTGCGCAATGCTAAATTTATTGCACACACCCACGCACAAACATTTTTCCACACGATGCCAAAATTTAGTGCGTGCAATCGCACACCAACCTCTTTCCGCACGGTGCCAAAATTTAATGCGCACACTAGCACACCAACATTTTTCTGTGCGGTGCCAAAATTTACTTATCACAAGATTTTTACTGCTCATCATGCATTTTTAGTCTGCCCACCTACACACATTGTTCTATGAGAGTGTCCCACAAAAATTGAGCGATTCCTTCGAGTTGAAAGCCGAGGATTTGTAATTTAGTGTCTTCTTCCATCTTTGGAGAAGTCTTAAAGTAGGTGGAGAGACTATGGATCTAAGAATTGACATTCTCTCCTTTAATTTTTCAGGTGAATTTCAACAGCTGAAAGCAAATGTCTAGTTGCATCATTGCTAGAGTATGGGGCTACTCTAGTCAAAGAAAATCATGCATAGCTAGCACTAAGTCTTGAACTTGAGTAGAAATGGGAGAAATGGACTCATCAATAGAGGGTTCTCTTTGTGGTGGCATGGTTTTCATTCACAAGAAGCCCTAGGAGGCCATAAAGGATGTCTTAAGAAGTGAGACAATGGAAACCCTCATAAGGGCGCAAAGGGAATCCCAATCACTGATATGTTGAAGGACCCAGAGAAGGGAGAAAATAAAGATCTGGAAAGAGCATGGAGTTCATAGACTGAATCGTACAAGAAAAATAAAAATTCTCTAGTCTGAGGATTGTGGATGGAGAGAGGGCACACCAGCTACATGTGTTGTGCAACCTAGAAACACGCAACAAAAATTTACATACAATAAATAAGAGAGGGTACACCAATTACACTTAGTGTGCATCCCAAAAATGTACATCGAACATTCACACACATAAAATCTATTTAGCAAACAGAAGAAGAAGAATTGATAAAAAAACTTCATCAACTATTCCTAGAGAGATAGATTCCTTTTAATAATATGCAGAGTGACTTCATTACTTTGTAGTATTTTTAGTTACAATAGACATTGTTGTTTTTTTCTCTGCATTTCTCTAGGCACTTAAACTGGCGAGGATTATTTCCACTGAAAGGGACTGACAAAAACTGACTCACTAACATATTTAGGAATCACCTTGATCAACTATATTGGAAAAGGATTTTTAAAAAACTATGGATTGACCAAAACTAGAGTTGACAGAGTCATTAATTATTTGTCAAACACTGGACTGACGAGAGAGGAGTACAATAGTAGTTATTCAAAAAATGGAGAGGAGTACAATAATAGTTATTGACAAAATGGAGAGGAGTACAATAGTAGTTACTGAAACACTGTTAATTATCTTCTACTTCTTGGCCAAGGAGGGTTTTAATTATCTTCTACTGGTTGGGCAAGGAAGGTTTTAATTATCTTCTACTGGTTGGCCAAGGAAGGTGTTAATTATCTTCGACTGGTTGGCCAAGGAAAGTGGACGATATTTATAGTTCTTTTATGGAAGGAATCTAATATTGGGGTAGTATATTAAGTAGCACTCACAGAGATGATACTAAAACAGTAGCACTCACAGAAGTGTGTGAAGGAGGTGTCGATGAGTGGGCACGACTAAACACTCCCCCTAAGATAGGAGGGAGGTTTAGCAATCATCGTGAATGACGGGGGTTTTGTGGTTCCCCTATGATGTCAGACTAGCTGTGTGAATGTGTGAAAAGAGTGGTGACAGTAATATAGAAACAAGAGCCTTTGCGTTGAATGTTTACATAATATATATATCCAAATCAAACTGTAATCAGATGTGCATCATACATAAAATGTTTTGAAAAAGAAGCATATATGTGGGTAATTGGGTTTTGTCCGCGTGGGGAATCAAAAGAAATCAAATGGTCGTGTCCTAGAAGACGTAACGTCCTTCCTCTCAAATAGCACTGGACCTTCCAATAGTACTCAAAAGTGGGGTCTGAAGTCACTGGAAGAGAAAATAGTGAAGGATGAAATAATTGGTTATAATGAGGGGTAAATGGGGCATATCCCGAAAGAGCTGGCGATATTTCCCAATAGCCACACAAAATCCAATCAAGGTGCAATTGCAGCCCACAATTTCCACCCGGGTAGATGTCCTAAAGTTGGTCACTAGGTACCTCGGTCAAAGTGCGACATTTAGATTTTCAGCCTAAGAAATGGGTCACGGGCTGAATCTCATCCAAGAGGTGGGTGCCTCAAGGGGGGATGCACAGAACAATCGGACCTCGGCCTTCAACCCTTCATGGGTATCTCCCTGCCTTATGGTGTTAGGAACACTTGACTTGGAGGAATTTCAGTTCCCTATTTGACAACTTCTATGGTTTTGACAATGTGAGAACCAGATAACGAGGAGTTATTTGGATGCCTATCCCCAAAATCCTACCTAGACTAAAAAATTTCTTTTGGCACCTCCTGTGGAGGAAAACTTAGTGAGTTTTTAGAAAGATTTTTAGATGTAGTTGTTTTGGGAGGTTGGGGGTGCAAACCAACCTCGTTGATTTAAAAATGGGAGTGGATAGTTTCGTCAAGAAAAGGGTGGGGTGTTTTCAGAATCCCTTTGGAGGAAACTTACTTTGACCTCCATGTTTCAAGAAGAAGCTATGTGAGTGATAAGTGACTTTTGTGTGTGAGTGAAAGTGTGC
>ML778010.1:1995660-2010513 GCA_009831015.1 Picea engelmannii
AAGGGGACTATGAGTCCCTTCTTCCTCCAAGGGAGGGATCTTGGACCCCCACTAGCTAGCTCTTCTTACAACAAAGAAAAAATGGAAAATGATGAAAGAACTCTTTACAAATCCACTCAATGGGTGAGATGGATTGTCCAATGAAATGGTGGAAATATGCTCTTGACAAGGATGGAGTCCTCAAGAGAATAGAGGCAGCATAACATTACTTTGAATTCCTTGACAAATGAGGTGCATCCATGGCCTTTTTATAGCATTCTTTGGGTTATTGTTTAACTACTTTGTAGTGTGAAAGGGTGCCAATTAGGGCATTCCTAGGTCTTTGACCAGCCCACCAGTCGGATCCAGTCCATATTTGAGGGTCAAATCGGCTTGGGAGTTGAACCATAAGTGGGTGGGAGGCCGACCACTCTCATAAATGGGTCATTTAGCAGGTGCGTGGATTTTTGCGATAACAGTCGCGCATCATGCGCATGCACGTGATTTATGCATTCATGTTTCGCGCATGTGCGTGCGCGCCCAATGTATGCATAGCACTCTTCAATTTTTCATTACTTTATATATTTTTTGACCCTTTTTTGAATGTTTTAGTATTAATTCAGGTCCATGGATGACTTCATCACTGTTTGACGATGCTGAGTTCTTGTAACCATGTGCAGACAAAATTTCAGTGATAACAGATGCCCCCTGATGGATGAGTTTAGGAGCATATGTATAGCCGAAATCCATCTATGTTTCTTCTACTAAGAATGTTGTTGTAAGAGAGAGCAATAGTGGGATCGTCCAGAGCGATCCGTTGGAGGGAAAAAGGAACTGGTAGGACCCGACCTTCCATAAGGTGTGTAAAAATAGAAAACTGTGTACAAACGGGGTGGGCATGCCCCATGCTTGTGTCATGTAACTCTGAAAAAATATGACTAAAGTGTTGGTGTAGACAAATGCAGCGCCCTCAGGGGCGGTTGTGATAAAGGCTGAAGACAATTCTGCAAATGAACATACTCTGAATAGTAGGCAGTGATCGCGTTAATAAGTAGTAGCGGTTATGTGGGCACTGATAGCTCCATCAAGTTCAGAGGTCTTCGGAAAATGAAAGAACTAACTGCAATAGTTGCAAAGTAAGACCCACCGTAACATGGGAAAGTGTTGGCATCAAATGTTATGGGGGTCAACGAAAACAGGGAGTAATGGTGTTTCACCCTGTGTCGTCCGAGATCTCTCATTGAGTGGATAATGAGAATCAAGATACTATTTCCCTTCTGGAAACTATTTTGATGTCGACAAAAAGGGGGACGCGAATCCTAGAAGCAAATGGCTTCGTGAAATCTACTAGATGAGGTGAGGAAGTGGAGGAGGTACATGGACGAAGTAAATATGTGGGAAGACTCAAGATTGCCCCTGGTTGGAGTAGGTGTGAGATAAAAAGTGGCCGCAACCGTTCAATGAGGTTGAGTGTCAGGGGGACGACAAGACCGGGGATAAGTTGTGCCAGAGGTGGGACAAGGTGAACAAATTCAGAGGGCAGAGGTAAGTGACCTGTGGGGTACTCTGAAGATATGGACGATGCCAGAAAGTTGAGATGATAAGTAGTGCTCCAACCAAGGGTGACATGGGTTGTGGTTGGCCAAAAAGAGGGAAGCAGGTCGCCGAAAGGTGACGAAAAAAAAGGTAAAGTTACTACTGGACATAAAGGAATTTGTACAATAAATAACGAATAATTGGGGAGAAATGTATAAATACAGAAGCGGGTTCCCCAATGTGAGATGGGTGGCCTATGTAGGGAATAATGTGCTCGGAGAATTGATGAAGGGTGGGGGCCCCATTGGTGAGTTTCTGTATGAGGTAGGTGAAATGAAGGTAGATTTGCAGAGGGGCAAACTGATTGTGGATGAAATGTAGGGTTCATGATACTGCGTAGGTGCAGTCAAAAAATAGAACCGTGAAGAGATAATCTGGGAGTCTGTGTGGGAAAGATAGAAAAATGAAGAGAAAGAGTATGTGGTTGATTCATGACATGATGTAAGACTATCAAGACTCGCACCCCTAAAGGGTTTGTAAAAAACAACATGAGTGTCAGAAGTTTCAAAAGGTGCTATGAATGGGACAACTCATGTGGGTAAGAATGCTACTGGGTGACAGTACCGAAGATACAAATGGAGGTGTGGGTACTACAGAGCCGGGAATGGGGATCCTAGAGGCAAATGTCAGAGGGTGTGACTAGAAATGTAAGTGAGATTCAGAGGGAATGACTACATGCCAGTGCTGAGTATATACCTGAAGGGGTTGTGTTGATGTATGATGACCAAGTACCTACACACATGAAAACCAAATACTCGACGTGAACAATATCTGAAGAGAATAAAACATATGAGCATTTAGTTGATAAGCGTGAATATGCACATGCGTACCTGACCAGGGTATGAAAAATGGTGCCCCGGGGGCTCAGGATGAAAAGAGGCCCAAGGACTGCTGTGATGTAGATGACGGGATGTTGATCCTGTGGATGAAGACAGATCGAGAAATGGACACCATGGGCTCTCGGAATGGTGAGTGGAAGTTTGGAAAAAAGGCCTATATATAGTTGTAGGGCCCACATTGCCACCTCATTTGTACTTGCTGTGATAGTGACTGGACGAGCAGTTTTCAGAGGAGATTTGGAGATTTTGGGAGGATGAGGCATCCGATTAGAGATTAGCGAGCTTCAATTTAGTGGTCTGATCATCCTGCATAGAAATAGAATTTCATTTTTTGGGCAGGGGCTGTACGGAGGGCCGTACAGAGGGAATTTAGGGATGTGGACCCCACGTGCACGGGCGATCCGGAAGTAGGCACGCACACGTGCATGCCTGCCCACTGGATAGAAGCGCATGGGGGTGCTGGTGAGGGGGTTAAAGGCATGCACTATGTGCGTGCCTGTCGGCTGTACAACTGCGCATTTGTGCGCGGCTGTGGCATGGACAGGCGTGCACCAGTGCGTGCCTGTGTAGGTAATAGGCACACCGGAGAGTGCGCCTGTGTAGGTAATAGGAACGCCTGAGAGCATGCTTGTGTAACTAATAGGTGTGCATATGTGTGCGCCTGTGTAGTGAACAGGCGCGCATGTGTGCGTGCCTGTGGGTTGAAGCAACCGCGCCTTAGAGGCAAGGTTGACGGGTGTAAAATTGATCTTTGTGATGTTGTTGATGGTCTTGTGGGATGATATAAGACTCTTTATTGTGGCTATAGGTGGAAAGTTTCCACGATGCCAGTGGGTTGGCGAGAGTGAGATTGGTCCTAGCTGTGAGACGTCGTGGCTATTGAGGAGCTAGGTGTGCGTGAGACTTTGGCAGCCTGTGGGTTGCTAAAGTTCTTTGAGTGCTCGTTGATACTGGCACAAGAGTATCTCCTGCAGTTCCTGATCTATATGTGGAGTCCGGAGCTGCATTGCTTCCTTGTGCGAGGAGAGAAGATCCCCTTCACTGCCGTGGAGCACGTGTACTTCTTGACTGGGATCCCATTTCGGGGTGTTCCCCTATTGACAGAGCTGGTGCTACTGAGGGATCTGGCCCTAGTGACCATTGGACGAAGATACTGTTCAGGTCAGAATTTTATGTCTGGGACAGTTGTGAGCATTGGGTCGATAGATGTCTTGGTGCATCGCTATATAGGAATGAAGATTGTGAGAGTATATGGTTCACTGGAAACCCAACAGATCAGTGGGGGCCAGCTGATGGTGATGGAGAGAGTACTGGCTGGTGAGCATTTCGCCTGGGGGCTGACGCTGCATGCCAGGATGGTAGGGCAGCTGGACCACTGCTGGTCCATGGATACGGGGGATTTTGTCTTTGGGTCTATCCTGGTGGCTTGGTTTCTGGAGAGGGTGTCTATGTTGTGCCCTAGGATTTTATTGGGTGCGTCTAGGGTGCGAGAGTCGCAGCTGAGGCGGTGGTCGACCGTGTTGCTTCGCCATGGTGGTGGCGAGGGTGGCCACTTCTTCACTACAGAGGTGGAATAGGTATGGCGGTATATTCCGCAGGTGATACTACGGTACCCCTATGTTGGGGTTGACTTCCAGGATGATCCGGACATGGTTCTACCTCCAAGGGAGGTGTTTGACCACTGAGGTATATTGATTTGATGATGTTGATATGTATATTTTTGTGTTTTTTGAGATAGCATGCCTTATGTATATGATATATAGATGTTTATACTATCTTTTGTTTGTTTTCTTGTGCATATGTGGCACCTCGCAGACGCGAGGTGGAGTTGCAAAGAGCGCCGACTCGTCAAGAGCTGGAGAGACTGTCACGGGGAGAGAGACGTCGACGTGAGGACGTCGTGGTGCGACCTGCTGAGCTGGAGAGGGTAGCGAGGAGATGCCGATTTGATGACCCTGGTGCTGGGCCATGACATTCTCCTCCGGCGGCGGCCAGAGTGGATTTTGAGGACATACGTCGTCGTCTGGAGGTGGTGTTACAGGATGTGCCTGAGGGCATATGGCCTCGCATCCAGGATGAGGCTTTCCGGGAGTGGTGTGTGGGGGTGTCGTCACCATGGCGGGCCATAGCATGATGAGCAGTAGTGGCTGCTGCGCTGACGACTGGACAACTGTTGTTGGGGCAGGAGGGGCCAGTAGGGGGGGACCACCACCTCCTGGGGCAGGAGGTGGTGGGCCACCCCCGCCTGAGGGGGGAGCAGGCGGTGGTGCTCTAGAGGCACCATGAGTGGTGCTCTGATGCATTTGATGTATATATATTTTTTGTATATAGGCTGGTGAACCCATTTTGTACCGAGGTGCTGCATTGGCCTGCGGATACTTGCATTTTTTGTATGTAAACATTCAAATGGCACTGTGGACCTTTATATATACATGAGTATACATGCTTGAGATCTATGTGGTGTTTACATGTTTTTGGTTAATGTTTTGATGATGTCTATTCTATATATATGCTGTGACAGGTTTTTTTGATATGTTTATATATGTGTAGAGGTAGCTTGATGTGATAGATGCCAGTCTAACACAATATTAGCTAGGTTATCCATAATTTGATTCAATTGTCTTGGAATACGTGTAAATGTAATGGAATCAAAATGTTGAGATAAAATTCTAACCTGCAGGTATTTGCAAAAGAGGCAAGGATCACGGACGCGGTACACATTGTTGAGTTGGAGTATGACTAGTTGAGAGTCGAGGAAGATGCTAAGATGACGAATATGATGATGCTGGGCATCGTCGAGGAGGCCAATGACGGCAGTGTATTCGGCTTGGTTGTTGGTTGCAGAACCCAAACATATGCCACTCGAATGGAGCATTTCATGTGAGGGGGTGTAAAGAGCCCAAGCAGCCGAAGCGAGATTTTGTGTCCAACGGCTAGTGATGTCGACGTCACTGATGTGGTAGGATGGTGGAGGAAGAATTTGTCAATAGCACAAAGGATAGTTTAGACGTGAGGGAGGAAAAAAGATTAAAAACGCTATAACAGAAATAACCTAAAGTAGAATGACTACGTTTTAACCGTAAAATTTCTTGAGATACAACCCGTTGACGGGTTCTTTGAGAGAGAGACCTTCAGGGGAGGCCAAGATGTATGCGCCTTTGGTGAGACAATGTTGGATAATGTATGGGCCATGCCAGAGTGACTCGAATTTTCCGTGGCCAAAGGTATCATGAGTGATATCGTAAGCCAGGACGAGGTCGCCTTCACGAAATGAGAGAAGGTTGACATGGCGGTCAAAGGTATCCTTGGATCGTTTTTTAGCTGCCTCGTTGTTCTGTAAGGAAGATCGACGATCTTCATCCAGACACTCCAAGTTCAGAAAGCACTGCTCCATTGGAGCAGTGTCGGGTAATAGCTCAATTGTGGTGCGTAAGGTGGGAATTTCGCACTCGATGGGAAGAGTGGCCTCAACCCCATGGACTAAATGAAATGGTGTGAAACTAGTAGCTGTTTTCATAGCCGTTCGGTAAACCCATAGCGTAGAAAATAACACATGATGCCAATTGGGTTTATGTTTATTAACCATGCGCTGTAACGTGGTCTTGAGGAATTTGTTAACTGCTTCGACTTCTCTGTTAGACTGAGGGTAATATGGTGAGGCAAACTCGTGAGAGAATCCTAACCGAGATGAGAGTTCCATGAAGATCTCATTCTCGAAGTGTTTCCCATGATCGAAAATGAGTTGGAGGGGTACTCCAAAGCAGGATATGACGTGGTTAAAGAAAAAACGCACTGCAATGTCAGTGGTGTTGCTGAAAGTGGGCATAGCTTCTGCCCATTTGGTGAAGTAATCAACGACGACAATGATGTATTTGTGACCATTGCTGGAAGGGGGATTACAAGTCATGAAGTCGATGCCCCATTTACAAAAAGGGTCGGCAGTAATGACAGGGTGGAGGAGACCAGGGGGAGCCTGGGATTTATTGGTGTAGATTTGACATTGCTCACATCGTTTCACGACGTGAATGAAATCGTGAAATAAGGTAGGCCAAAAGTAACCGGCTCTGATAATATTTTGAGGAGTGGATATGCTCGAAATATGGGCCCCACATGCGCTGCTGTGGCAGTTGTTTAAGACTCTATTGGCCTTGTCAATAGTCATACATCGACGAAGAATGGTGTCGACTCCCCGCCGGTATAGGATGTCTCTGATGAGGAGGTAGTGGGGGGCTTGATGTCGAATACGACGATGATCATCACGTGAAAGGTGGTTACCAAAATTTTGAGTTCGGAGGTAGACGAGGAGATCGCCGTACCAAGGATCATCTGAAGTGATGTAAAAGAGATGTTCATCGTGAAAGTCGGTGTTGATGGGGGCATTGGTGGTGTCAGAGGGGAGGGTCGTGATAAGTTTGGCGAGAACGAGGGCCTTCTTACTGTTAGGTGTTGAGAACTCGAGATCGTACTCCTGAAGGATAACGATCCATCGAACAAATTTGTCGTTAACTTGCCGGCGACTGAGTAAGTACTGCATAGGGTTGGAATCTGCGACGAACTTTGTTGTTTGAAGCAGAATGTAGTGGCGCAGTTTCTGGACTGTGAGGATGACTGCTAGAGCAAGTTTCTCTTCATGTTTATACTTCAAGGGTGGCCCTGAGAGGTTTTTACTAACGTAATAAATGACATGTTCATGATTTTCATCACCGAGCTGGATGAGAACGCTGGCTACTGATACAGCTGATGCTAATACGTAGAGGATATAGTCGTGATTGTAGTCAGGTGCGCTAATTAAAGGTGCATTTGAAAGTGTTGTTTTAAGATCGTCAAATGACTATTGGGCATGGTTGTCCCAGTGAAATGGGATGTTGTGATGTAGTAAGCAAAGGAAACCATGTGCGCGTATGGTGTAATCTGGGATAAAGAATCTAAGAAAGTTAGAATTGCCCTATAGACTCTGAAGTTGCCGTAAATTCCTGGGAGGTGGAATTTCGGTGATAGCTTGAACTTTGAGGGGGTCTATGGTAATACCGCTTTAGGAAACAATAAAGCCGAGAAGGCGCCCTGTGGTGACATAGAACACACACTTGAGAGGATTCAAGAGGATATTGTACTGATGACACCTTTGAAAGATGATTCGTAAATCATCAAGATGTTGGGTGCGTTTCTTCGATCGAGCGGTGAGGTCGTCCAAGTAGGCGAGGATGATATGTGCCAGATCGTGAAAGATGTATGTCATGGACCGTTGGAAAGTTGCACCTACATTCTTTAAGCTGAAAGGCATGACACGATATGCAAAAGTACCCCACGGGGTAGTGAATGCGGTTTTATACTGATCGACGGGGTGAATTTGAATTTGATTATAACGAGAGAATCCGTCCATAAAGGATAGAGCCTTGTGGCCTACGCAGTTGTCGATAATTTGATCGATGAAAGGCGTTAAAAAGTTGTCTTTGGGACATGCGTGATTGAGATCATGAAAGTCTGTGCAAACATGGATAGTTCCCTGTTTTTTGTTAACGGGTACAGGGTTGGAAACCCATGAGGTATAGGCGATGGGGTAAATGAACCCGACAGTGCATAATTTGTTGATTTCGGCTTTGATGGCCGCGACTTTGGATGGGTGTAGCGGTCGTTGTTTTGGCGAACTAGTGTAATGTCGGGCCAGGTGTCGATGCGATGTTCGATGATGGAGGGATCAAGGCCAGGCATTTTCATGTATGGCTAGGCAAAAATATCCCTATATTCTCGGAAGAGGGCTTTATATGCGATGATTTCCTAAGGAGTGCAAGCAACTCCAATGGTGATTTCTTCGACGATGCCATTTTTAATGGAAATGTTGATTTTAATGGTTGGGGAAATGTTGGCCATGTTGCCTTCTTCAAAAGCATCTGGGGTAGGAATAGGGTTTTTGATCCAGTCGATAGGCCCTGAGCGGATAAAATCCTTGGTTTCGACCGCGTAAATGGGGTGTTGGTTAGGAGGCATGGAGGATTCCTGTGGAGAGAAGAGTGTGTGATGGTGTAGTGCATCCCAGGGGAGGTCTAGGTGGTTTAACTCTTCGAGTATTTTTTCGTCACATTGGAAGTGCTAGGAATACAAGGGGTCATGAGGAGTGATATCAGTGATGGGTTTTGTGTGGTTGCCCCCTGGTGATGAAGCAAGGGGAACAATGTTAGGAGAGGTTGAGGGTTCACTCGACATAAACCATATATTGAAGTACTGAGGGGTACCCATGGTGGTTGGGTGTAGAATGTCTGTAGGGGAATGAGAAGGAGAGTTGGGGGGGTTGGGGGGTGAATCCTCAGATAAGTCATCTAAGAACCATGTAGGTGTTGGGAGGGCCTCGGGTTCAGGAGAAATGACATGAAGATCCTCTAGCGACAAGGTAATGTCGCTTATCATCTCTACGGGCCGTTGAAGTAGGGTCAATTGGCATTGCCTATACTCAAGGATCATAGGACACTGGTATGTAAAATGAGCTAATGAATCGCAGAGAGAGCAAGGGCGTCACATACGTTCATTGACTGAAGTAGTGACATAACGGATGTCTGTGATATTTGTTGAGGAGGACATAGCAGGATTGGGGTTTCTCTGGAAGTTATGGCGTACTGCGACTAATGTCTGCCAAAAGCGTGGTAGTGCTGGGAAATGGTGGGTATAATGGCCATATTATGAACATATAGCACAAGCGTATTTGGTCCGCAATCCTTTACTACTGGAAGGGGGGGTGGTAGTGGCGGGTGTAGTTGTAGTGGTGAGTGTTGGGGGAGTTTGATTGAGTGGGATCAAATTCTATAATTCTGGTAGAGATGGGAAGTTGTTGGTTTGGTGTCCCTCTTTCTCACATAGTGTGCAAGGTGGTGGGATATGTGGAGGAAGTGGAGCTGTGGGATCCTTCTTCTTTCTCCTTCCCCCAGCTGTGGCAGGGGGGTTAGTGAGTGGGGGTGTGGTTGGAGTAAGAATGGGAATTGTCATGGGGATTCCTTCTTTTTGGGGTGGAAGGGATGGTCGAGGGACCATCTCTGGTGGGTGTAAATACCAAACTGGGATTGCTAACACCATATTAGGTAGTGTGAGCATTGCGGCTACCTGAAAAGCTTCGATACCTGGTGGAGGGTAAAAGAAGAGAATTTGAGTGATGGCTTGGGGAACTGTCTCCCAAATTAGGATATGTCCTTGGGGAGAGGTGGAATCGTGGACTTGTGGGGTCGACGAGTGTCCAGGAGGTTTTGGAGGGGGGATTTCTGTGACGAGTGGGACATCAGATATGACAGAAGCCTCTGTAGGAGGAAGGGTATCCTCTGTGTGAGTTCCGTTAGATTATATGACGCATACTTGATTGGAAAGATGAAGGAGTGGTGGTGCTCCATGGTATGTTCCTAACAAGGATGGACCTTTAAAAGTCCTAGGACCCATCTCGACGAGTGGATATGTGTCGTGGCTTGTGTGGATGAGAGGAAGAATGTTATCGATGTTGGCAGATGGGTTAGGCTCATAATGTGAGACTTGGTCAATAGTAACGATCTTCCCATTGTGAGGGAACATCATTGTCCGAAAGATGGAAGATGCCACTTCCTTCATAGCGTACATGTAGCTATGACTGAACAAGATATTATAATCAAGAGGGGCGTCGATAACTTCGATATTGATGAGAATAGTCTTGCCCCCGAGTTCGACGGGGACATTTTGGAAGAGCCCTTCAGGAGATGATGGTCGTTCGTCATAAGCGCGTAATGTGATGGAAGAGGGTATGAGTTCTGAGGAACCAAGTTTGTGCCATACTGTTTTGGACATAATGCATGTAGATGCACCTTCATCGATGATACACCGATGAAATGTGATGTTCCATATTTTTACTGGTATTTGAAAAGCGATCAAGGCGGGAAGACGAGGTTCTCTACTGTCAAGATCAAAGGTAATGAGTCGGGTATTTGCGGGGTCGACTGCCCCCAAGGTGGAAAGTAATGATTTCTGCTGAGTAGGACAGGTCTGGAGGACCTCCAATACTGATATGGCAGTCGGGGATTGTGCTAAGTCGTCTACCAAACTATAGTTATGAGCTGCCCTAGCCTGTGGGTTGTGGACATTCCTACGTAATGGGATGCGAGGGATGTGAAGAGGTGGTTCGGTGGTAGGGAGAGGAATCACCAATGGGGGTCCCGTCGGTGTAGGGTTTGTCTCTGGAGGGATGGGAGGAGACTCAACGGGTGCATGATACTGACGATTACGTGTTTGCAGAAGGATTTCTTCCTCACTAGTGAGGAGAATTGTGTGATCTGATGGATTGTTGGGGTTGAGGTATTTCCCACCTGAGGTGGGGGATGCTATGTGCCCTATTGGGTGTTTATCACACCTTGATGTGGAATAGGATTTTGCATCATGGTGGGAGGGGGTTGTTGCACATATTGTTGTGGTGTCTGCTGAGGGGCAGGCAGTGTTGGAGAATGGAGAAGATTACCAAAGTCTTTCAACTATTTGAAATCAACGATTTGGGGGCAATGATGAGTGTAATGGCTGAACTAACCACAAAGGGCACAAGGGAAGATGGTTTTAACATTATTGTTATTTCTCCCTTGGCGTTTATTATTATTGCCCCCTTGAGGGTTTTGGTTCCCTTGGTTCAAGTTTCTCCTGGTGGATTGGTGCTGTGGGGGTTGATTCCCGCCTTGACCTGGGTGGTTGTTATTCATGTTCCGTCCTTTTTTCTTGGTGTTGTTCGACGGATGTGTTGGATTAGCCATATTTAGCTGTTCAAAATTTTGGTATTGTTGAACGACAGAGGGTTGAACAAAATTCACCCCCGCATGAGGATGTGAGGGAGCCATGGGTTGTGGAGGAGTAGGAAATGGGAAGTACGGATTCTGTGGTGGTATCGATCTGTAAGGTACATAGGAAGGCATAGTTCTTTCGCTAGTACTATAAGCTGAGGTAGAGGGGGTACCAGAGTTTGGGTGAATAGGTGGATGTATGGGGGGTGCCGACGGTGGTCCATTGATGGGTGGAGGTATAGCAACAGGGTATGATTGTTGATAAGGGGGTGGGGGGTAATAAGAATTTCCCTCGTATGCCAGAGGGTATTGAGGTGTTCCATACATTGGTGGTGGTTGGGGTTGTGGACCATGGTGAGTGGTGACACCAATCAGTTCATCTGCGGAGTGAGACATCCAGGTTTGTCTTGGCCAAATGGCACAGGTTTTGGAAGATCAGGAAGTACAATGTATAAGTACCCTAACTATGCATAGATGAGGTCATATTGTTGGTCCTTACTTATGGCTTCCTCTTCATATTGAGGGAAGGTGGAAGCTACATCCTTACCGAGGAGAGAGACAAGTGATCTAAGAAACCAGTCGAGACACTGTTGCTTGCTGGTTTCTGCTTTGCACAAACTACGTCGCCTAAGCCACTCGTGAATGTGGTCAGCGATATGTGTGGCTGAGGCTTGTTTGAAATTAGAAAGTAGTTCTAGACCATTATCGTGGCGGATGGGTAATTGGAAGAAGGTCAAGAAGGATTTGGCCAATGACTCAAAAGTTGTGTGGGACCTTGATTTTTCTTCGACATACCATTTGGCCGATGGGCCAGTAAGTGTGCGTTGAAATAATCGCAGTCTAATGGAATCATCCATGATGCTATTGGAGGAGCACCATAGGTGAAAGGTCATGACATGGTTGGCAGGGTCATCGCTTTCCTTTCATTCGAACTTTGGTATGTCCGAAGGCATTTTGGTGGGCATTGAAGGCCGTTTGGGATCATGCAATATAGGATCATTGGTGAGTTTGTTGAGATCCGGTATGTTGAGAGAGGCCAAATATGGCATCTGCAGTGGGGGGGAGGATTATCTCTGGCCATGGTGTGAGTGTGTTGTGAACCTGACCCTTGAGGGGGGCTAGGTGGGTTGGTGCTTCCTCCTTGAGAGGAAGTAAGTCCCCCGCTTCCGTGTAAAGGAGAGCGAGTGAACGGATGACCTTGGGAAGTGGACCCAAGTAATGTAGAACCAAGCAGAGCTGATCGTAAAACAATAGCACTCATAGGAGTGTGTGAAGGAGGTGCCTATGAGTGGGAACGACCAGACACTCCCCCTAAGATAGGAGGGAGGTTTAGCAAGTGTCGTGAACGACAGGGGTTCTGTGGTTCCCCTATGATGTCAGACTAGCTGTGTGAATGTGTGCAAAGAGTGGTGAGAGTAATATAGAAACAAGAGCCTTTGCGTTGAATGTTTACACAATATATATATATCCAAATCAAACTGTAATCAGATGTGCATCATACATAAAATGTTTTGAAAAAGAAGCATATATGTGGGTAATTGGGTTTTGTCCACGTGGGGAATCAAAAGAAAGAAAATGCTCATGTCCTAGAAGACGTAATGTCCTTCCTCTCAAATAGCACTAGACCTTCCAATAGTACTCAACAGTGGGGTCTAAAGTCACTGGAAGAGAAACTAGTGAAGGATGAAATAATTGGTTATAATGAGGGGTAAAGGGGGAATATCACAAAAGAGCTAGCGATATTTCCCAATAGCCACACAAAATCCAATCAAGGTGCAATTTCATCCCACAATTGCCACCCGGGTAGATGTCCTAAAGTTGGTCACTAGGTACCTTGGTCAAAGTGCGGCATTTAGATTTTCGGACTAAGAAATGGGTCATGGGATGTATCCCGTCCAAGAGGTGGGTGCCTCAAGGGGGGACAAACAGAACAACTGGACCTCGGCCTTCAACCCTTCACGGGTATCTCCATGCCTTATGGTATTAGGAACACTTGACTTGGAGGATTTTCAGTTGACTTGGAGGTTTTGACAATGTGAGAACCAGATAACGGGGAGTTATTTGGATTCCTATCCCCGAAATCCTACCTAGACTAAAAAAATTATTTTGGCACCTCTTGTGGAGGAAAACTTATTGAGTTTTTAGAAAGATTTTTAAATGTAGTTGTTTTGAGAGGTTGGGTGTGAAAACCAACCTCATTGATTTAAAAATGGGAGTGGATAGTTTCGTCAAGAAAAGGGTGGGGTGTTTTTGAAATCCCTTTGGAGGAAACTTACTTTGACCTCCACGTTTCAAGAAGAAGTTATGTGAGCGATAAGTGACTTTTGTGTGTGAGTGAAAGTGTGCCAATTTTTAGTGAATTAGATGTCACCTTCCTGCATGTGGACTTCACTTGGTCCTTACAAGTGTTTGATTACCTAATCAACTAAGTGCCTTTGGTACAACCTTGCGTAATTCAAAAGTCCCTAGGAAGCTAGCATGTGGACATGTGAGTCCGTTACTATCCTTTTAACTCCCTATTGTGATGTAATCTAAGAAAATCTTTGAAACTATCCTAGATTGATCATGTGGGCATGTATGGGCCCGTTACAAATCTTTAAACTTTCCTAGTGATTTGATCTAAGAAAGTAAAATTCAAAACACTATCATATATTTGTAGCATGTGGGCATGTATGGGCCTATTACAATATTAAGATGTGTTTGAAAAAGTAAAATAAGAGGAGTCCCAAGAAGGGTTGTTGTCCTCTCCTAAAGGTTTTCAATATTTTTTAAAGGAGATGAAATTGTTTCACAATCTTTTTCTGATTCTCAAGATCGCTTGAAGGCGCGAGAGTAAAGCATACTAAGTGATTGATATTCAACTTCTAGTCCCAATGCAAGTTAAATGTGATTAAAAATGATTTCCAACTTATCTTAGGAGTCAAAACAAGACATCCATGTGGAAAAAAGCAAACAAGGGAAATTGATTTTATCCTTCTAAGTGCCTATGTGTTTTTGACTAACCCCTTTATATTATGAGGGGACTAAGTGTGGTGCATCTTTAAAACATGCTTGAAATCATTTTTAAGAAAGAAAATGGCCTTCCCCACATCTCAACAACTTTACAATGTGAATTCCAACCAGCTCAGCTTAGACCGGTTAGTGCACCTGCAAGTTAAACAAACTAAAAGAAGAGCAAGAAAAACCCAAATGGGGTAGGAAATTGATACCTTTCCCAAGTGGAGTCGTGAATCTGTTGCACCTCTTTAGTCACCTTAGTGAGCAGAATAGAGGTGCTTGCAAGCTCAGTTGGGTCTGCTGAGCAGGACAGCTGCAAGGAAAAGAGTTAGGGAAAGAAAATAAAAACTACAATTAAGAATTAAACTAAGAGATGCAATAAAAACTAAATTCATGAGCATAGGGACATAGAAACAAAAAGAACCATAAGACCCATATCACCAATGTTGAGGCTGATCTATTAGTGAAACAATACACCAAGAAGAACTAGGACTATGAGTCCCTTCTAGCTAGCTCTTCTTACAACAAAGAAAAAAATGGAAAATGATGAAAGAACTCTTTACAAATCCACTCAATGGGTGAGATGGATTGTCCAATGCAATGGTGGCAATATGCTCTTGACAAGGATGGAGTCCTCAAGAGAATAGAGGCAGCATAACATTACTTTGAATTCC
>ML778010.1:2010689-2028594 GCA_009831015.1 Picea engelmannii
TTAGAGCATATTATGTTAGACTAAGAGATGATGAGGATTATATTATCTTGTCATTAAATCCAAATGGGGACTATGTGTTGAGCATTGGATAAGCATTGGATATAAATATTTAGCTACTAAGGGAAGAGAAAATCTCCACCTTTGGTGGTGCAAACAAGTTTCCAAATTTAAGTGCCCAATAAAATCCAAAATATTCATATGGCTACTCTTGAAAAACAAAGTTTAAAGATATTTTAGAAGATGATTTTTTGGGGACCTCAATGATGTTGTCCTTGAAAACAAAAGGAAGAAACAAAATCACATCTAATTTTGTCTCATCAATTTCAAAGGAGGTTTGGAATGGAGATTTCATAACTTGGTGCACTAAGAAGGTATAGAGATGTTCCTTGAACATCTAATGAATATTTCACATTCACATTTTTTGATGGTGCTTTTCAGGGTGTTAGTATCATTATTTTCAGGGTAGAGTTAGAGGTTTGTAAAGAGTTTGAAAAGTCATGCCTTGGTCTTGGGAAGACCAATGCATTCCTAATTGAGTCATTGAGTGTGTGTGTTTTTTAGGAGTTGTGTCTCATGATATGTTTCAAAGTTTGTGGGTCATTATTCTATAAACTATCAAATGGCATGTCAAAAAGAGTCAGTCATAGTTCTAGGTGGAATGGTTTCTTGTGGATGTCATGGAACATTATGACACATTATGAAAGAAAAGAGTCATCAAAGGTTATTATGACACATTTGATATCTTTCAAAGTGGTTTTGTACTTGGTCTGCACAAAAATTACACACTTGCGCAAAATCCTTGGCACTACCCAAGTTGTCATATCATCCTAAGCAAAATAATCACCTTTCAAATCAAATTTGCTCAGCTTATGTATTGTCTCTCTCCTCTAATTTTTCATGCACAAGATCCTCTGCCATTGATACCCTTGCTCTTCGCCAATTTCAAGTTTTCCTACATGCTAAGCAAACTCTGCATCCTCACTACACAAGCTATGCATCCTCGCTATGCATCCTTACACAGTAAACGCATGCTACACATCCTATGTTTTCACTGCGCAAAGGTTGAAAGCTTTTGTTTTGTGTCTAGAAAATGTCCAACGCCTACAAACCTGTGATTTAAAGCTTGTTTATCATATTGATTGAGTTATTTGACACAATTTGAGTAAACCCTAACCTTTTCTTACGCTGTGTAAAGTGCCTTATCAATTTTTTTTATCTTTTGAAACTCCCTTCTCTTATCAAGTCTTATTCTTGATTTTGCATCCATAGCATGGCCACTCAAGAGAAGAAGAAATATAACAAAGGAGGCAGTGCGTTGAGGTGTGAGCCACGTAGTTTGGAGTTGGTGAATTATCCTACTTTTAGGGTTTCATTTGAGCAATATGGTTGCATGAGGTTTTGTTAGAAGATTAAAGGATATAATGAGTAGGTAATCAAGGAATTTTCCCTAAGTTTCAATGGTGTCGAGATAAGGGTTGTTGACATTACCTTCTAGGTATCAAAGGAAACAATGGGTGCTGCAACTAAGATTCTAGTGCAGGGGGAGAAGTGGTTCAAAGGTATGCCTCTTGATCCAATTTTCTATACTGATTTCCTGAAACCTAAATACAAGAAGCACAAGTTTGGTAGAACAATTCCAAGAGAATGCATACTTGAGCATTATGAAATTTTGTTAAGAGTGATCCAATGATATTTCACTTCCGAGGGAAGATTTGATAGGGTATACCTTTATCACATGAGGATTATGATGCATTTCACATGGAATAACCCTTTAAATTTATCTTTCTACATGTACAAAAGTTTAGAAAAAATGGAAAATAGGGTACACGCTAGGGCTAATCAGGTTAAGTCTAGTTTGCTTCATTCCTCCTTGGTTAAGTTCCTAATAACGGAAGAAATCAAAAAATCAAACAGGGACTCTTTCTTGGCCTCAAGTAACATCCCTTTAAACTCCAAAGGAGACACCCCCTCATCTGCAGAGAAAATGGTTTCTAAAGATTTAAGTGGGAAAGGAAAAGGGTCTGGGCAGGGGAAATGAAAGGAGATTGATGATTTTTCACCAAGTCATCCATCTAAGAAGAAGGGTAGAATGCTACACTTTGCTGATGAGGTGGAGGAAAAACCAAGAGTGAGTAGCCCAATCAAAAGGTCAGCTACCAAGAGATTACCTATACATACCTTCCATAAGTGTGTTGATCATTCATCTCAAGGAATGGATGAAGAACAAGTGCAACCAAAAGAGAAAGGCCAAGTAATCAAAGAGCTACAAGATCATCTTAAAGAATCTAAGTATATCATAGCTCAGTCCTTTCATGATAAGAGAGAAATGAAGAAAAAATTAGCTGAGAGGGTTTTTGATATGAAAACATCACAAGATGCATTAGGTTCAAAGAAGGAATCAGTCTCAAAAGTTCCAGAAGGTTCTAAAGAGAAGGAAATTAGGACAAAACCTAAGAATGTGGATTTGATTAAACGTACACCCCCCTTAAAAATATCCTCAACTAGAAAGATAACCTCTTATTACAAGCTTAGAGAGAAAAAAAAAGCACACAATCATCTTGCATTAGTTGAGAATATTTATAATTCACCTGGAGAGGGTGAAAAAAATATGAAATGGCTAAATACGCAATCCAGGGAGGCTCAAGACCTAATCATTAGGCTCAGGAAAAAAAGAGTATCAGAACTAAGGTTTGAGAGGAATTTTAAGGAGTGTGGACCATCCATCAAAGATGTTTATGCAGCTCCCACAAATTCTCAGTCAAAGCTAAGGAGAAATGCATTCCTGGTCATGAAAGTAGGAAACTTGAAAAGGAAAAATTTGTCATTGAGAAAGGAAAACATTGATCATTTTTGAATTTTGACTTGAAAATTACATTGTACAAAATATCGTGCTACACAGAAGGGTAATGGACATTGGGAAGTGATTGGTGGATGATCTAGGAGTGATTTTCAATCTCCATCAGTATTGAAGCCACCTCCTAAATGGACATTGCTGAAACTTTGTGTAAAACTCGCTAAGCAACTGTTGTAGGTTGAAGTTTACATGTTACAACTCACTGTTCAAATCACTCCAATATTTGTATCAAGCAATTTGAAAATATGTTGGAGATCTCTTTTGTCAAGAGTATGGTTATGCATTAAATATAGTCAAGGCAAATTTGTTATTTTTAGCAAGTAGTGTAGAAATTGTTCTCTATTTTATGTAATAAAAGATAGTTTGTAATTGATCATTGTCCAAATTTTCTTAATTTGAATGAAATACTAGTGCACATGTCTAGAGATTTTTCATACCAAAAATTTTAGTGGTGATGACTTGAAGTCTATGTTCCTTTCCATGTATGTTCTTCTTGTTTCTTTATTTTTTTATCTTCTAATTTTAAAATGATGCTTTAAATTCATCACAATTCATCTTTAATGATGCTCTAAATGTTGTTATGTGTTTTCCTTTTTCTTCCATTCTATAATAGCAAATTAAAAAACTAAAAATCATTACCTACCTAGTCTTTGCTTCCTTGAGAGTTCTACCTACCAGTCCAACATTTTCTTTGAAAGAATTGACACCATTTCCCAACAAGTTCCTTTCCTTCTTGCGAGAAAAACTTAAAAACCCCTTCATCTAATCCAAGATCTAGCATCCTCAAAAGAAAACCTATCTTTAGAGACCAAGTGACAAGACAAATAGCTTTCAGAACTCAAAGGGCTAGTTTAAGTTCTAAAGTGGTTACCTTTGTATTCTAGGCATGATGACATCAGTTCTAGAGGGTTATGCTCTAATTGAGGGTAGGATTATGTGGTTACCTTTGAATTGCATAAGGCCATCCTAGGCAATTTACATAGTGCTAACACAAGGAACCTCTCCAAGAAACTAGAAAAGGGGAATACTTTATATTTCTATGTTCCATAACATATTAAAATATTTGAGGATTCACTCCTTAAACAAGAGTAAGTCCTAAAATATTATGATACAACATTTGTTTCTTCTTTGAACAAGAGTAAGTCCTAAAATATTATGATCCAACATTTGTTTCTTGATTGATGTTATGTCTTTACACTCATCCTTCACTCATATTTTTTTTTAACATGTTAAAAATGAATAAATAAATAAATAAACAAGAAAACATTATCAAAATCAAGATTAGAGATAGACACAAAATTCTAGAAAGTCATGTACTACAAAGCTATCAATATTTGCATAATCATTGGATATATTTTTTAGGCATACATTACAGTTTATTAGATTATTTCTTCAGCATATATAAGAATTGAGCATATATAAGAATTGGCTATTTAAACATATAAGGAATAATAGACCATACATGGGAGTGAACCATTATTTTTATTCTTTTTAAAGAAAATAGTGTAATGTCATTTTGTATGAGAATTTTAGTTGTTTTATATAAAGAAAGGAAATAGTGTAATGTCATTTTGTATGAAAAATTTAGTTCGTATATAAAGGAACAGTTATAGATCTTATATGCTATAAACTTTATGAAGCAAATAAAAATTATTTACAACATTCTATGATGTAATTCTTTTTATGCAAATAAAATTACTTGAACTTTTTATCGGAGAAAAATAAGTTATGGTTGTATTTACCTGCTGGAAATGCGCCCTCTAAAATCTTCAATGCTTCCATCATATACTCATTTTTGGTACGTTGTATACTATTGAATCTAGATTCAGTATCCCGATCCGTAGTGTTATTGATCTTGCTCTTTTCCATATAAATTTGTGCAAACTGTGTAAACAAAAACTTCATTAGATTTTTTTTTAAATAAATTGGAATTTTACTTCATATGACTAGGTATTGAAAAAAAAATCCTGCACTTTCAAATAAATTAAAAAAACAGCATACCTGATAAGCACACCCTAAACCGAAATTCCTCAAACAGTATTCAATATTTTCATGTATTTGATGAATGGGCTTCCTCCAAAAGATTAAATTACCTGCATCAGCATTAGATTGAGATCACACCATAAACCCAAATCCACCAAAACAGTATTCAATATTTTCATGTATTTGATGAATTGGCCCCCCTCCAAAAACTTAAAATACCCGCATCATCATTATATTGAGATCCCAATTCGTCGGTCTCCAAATTTGCCAAACTCTCATGCTGCATTAAAAAAACCGATTCATAAGATATTTGGGATCTCTTTACATAATTTTAATAAAAATGAATGCAATATTGAAAAGTAAATTCAATTCTACCTGCTGTTTTAAAGTATTGAGCTTCAATTCTACCTTCTGTTTTAAAGTATTGAGCTTCAACTTTAAAGATTCGTCATTAAAACTAGATCGAGTGTAAAACACTGTTCGATCGCTTAAAGTGACCGTTTGCATTTCCTGCAACGAACAATCTTGCTGGAAGTTATGAATAGGTTATTTATTCTATATGAAAAATGAGAGTCACAAATAATTTAGGTCAATTCTCATATTTCTGGTTCGAATACAAACCTCTTCTTTCTCCTGGAAAGCTCCTGAAACAACCTTTTTTGTGCGGTGATGGCTTTCAGGCTCTGATATCTTCAACTTCTTCGTAGGAAGAGGAGGAGAAACAAGAAAATGATTGCGTTTCTTTTCTCTCTCGATTCCCGTCAATTTTTGTTTTTCTCTCTCTCCGGTCATTTTTTGTTTTTCTCTCTCTCCGGTCATTTTTCGTTTTTCTCTCTCTATTTCCATAATTTTTCTGTTGAGGTCTTCTCCTTCCACACCCGTCATTTTTCTATTGAGATCTTCCACGCTCCGCGTCCAATTTAAGACGGGTTAACAAAAAGACAGGTTTCTTTGGGATAGTATCGTTTAATCTTCGTTTAGGGTTAACAAAAAGAGAAGATACGTACCTGGAAGTTGAAAGTTGGCCCTAATTGGGGTTGCGTCTCAGAAAGAATGAAAAACAATTAGCAATGAGGTATTCATAGTAACAGGCAATGAGGTATTTATAGGATTGGATTGGTAGTTTGTCCTCGATAGTTCACTATGCTTTAAGTGATTTAAAGTAAATTGTAGTGCATATCACGAAATATACCATACAATATATTATAATTGTATTTTATTATAATTTACAATCAGAATTCCATAAATTGCGTTGCTCACGAACAAGAGTAAGTTATATTACATTTTTAATTTTATACGATACTTAATAATATAATAATATATAAATAATTTTTTTATTAAATTTTATTTAGTTTAATTGGCTGTGTTAGATATGCATTAAATATTTTTAAAATCAATTTT
Source organism: Picea engelmannii (assembly GCA_009831015.1). Classification (NCBI taxonomy): domain Eukaryota; kingdom Viridiplantae; phylum Streptophyta; class Pinopsida; order Pinales; family Pinaceae; genus Picea; species Picea engelmannii. The sequence goes on from ML778010.1 coordinate 2,016,928, forward strand.
GGGAGATCAAATACTTTCTTTTACACGGTATTAGCTTTGGTCAAACAGTATTAATGATCAAGTTAGACATTGTCAATCCATATTACTATCCATCAAAATCACTTGAGACGGTGGTATCTTTTTCCACAAATAAGGGAGTTTGATATCTCATTAATTGTTGGATTTTTATAAAATTAGTTAGCATTAGATTTACCATAGCAATTTAATCTTCTTTTAACATTCAATAATCATATACTGAAATATAAAGAAGCACAAGAAAACACAAAGATTTAAAGTGGGAAACCCTTCTTCACAAGGGGAGAAAACCAAACAAGAGAATATCCTTGCCAATACAATATAATCATGAGAAAGCTCTATCCACTAGAGTAAACCAACAAAGAATAATCCCAACAATATGTATTCATCTTCACAAGAGATAACCCAACAATATAGCTGCAACAAACCCTAGCGATATGGCCTCCACCGACTTACCACCAAGACAAAAGAGAAACCCTAGCGAGGGTTATGAGTAAACCACCAAGACAAAAGAGAAACCCTAGTGAGGGTTATGAGTAAACGCTGCACCCTTCTTCCTTCCTTCTTGGTTGGACTGACGCAACTGCTGCTCTCCACTAAACTTGCGCTATGGATGAGTGAATATATGTGACAAATGAGGAATTCGTCACCTTTACTTATATTGGACTCGGAATGTGTCTTTTTTGAACATGTGTCTCTTCAAGCAGGGAAAACTTGTCTTGGAAATTTGTCTTTTTCCTGTAGGGAGAACTTTAATTCTAGAACATTATATTTTTTCTTTATTATTATTCTCTAGGGACAACTTCTCTTTTGGGATCTTCTAATTTCTTCTAGGGATTCCTCCAACTATTTAATGGTTTTCTTGACATCTTCGTCTTTAGGAAATTTTTTCTGTGAGGTGAATACCTCTCATTGCTACCAAAAACATCAACACTCCCTCTTTGCTAGGGAGGTATTCTCCATGATGTTCTCCTCTGGTCCTCATAGCCCCGTAGGTTATGCCATGGTCCTAAGACCACACCATGGTAGCATCTCCATAGTCATACATGGATACAACCAATGTAGACCTTCTCAATCTCTTCTAGGGGCTATGACCCACTAGAGGACACTAGGGACACAACCTCATAGTGTGTCATCATCATTCATACCTCAAGGGATACAACCACAAGACATCCACACGGTCTACAACCTCATGTGGGCTCAAATGGGTTACAACCACCATGTGATACTATCATCATCATCACGTCACATAGGATACAACCATATGGACCAGTCCTCAATGGGTACAACCACAAGGGACGATGGGATACAACCCGTAATATCTCAACTGAATGGGATACAACCCAAGTGTCACTCGGGACCAACGCAATACAACTATATCCCAACCACATGGTCTCCAACCCAAGGGTTGTTGGGTACCAACCAAGTACAACTATATCCCAACCACATGGGATACAACCCAACCATGGCTAGGCACCAACCTAGTACAACTATATCCCAACAACATGAGATACAACCCAAGGGTCATTGGGCACCAACCGAGTACAACTATATCCCAACCACATGGGCTACAACCCAAGGGTCATTGAGAACTAGCCCAATACAACTTATTAGTCCATGGATAAGTGTCATACTCAACACATTCCATTGAGGAGTATCATAAGAGGTCAACCTAGCTTAGTCCATTGAGGAGTATGACCTCGAGAATGTCTCATGAAGTTGATGTTGATGATGATAGTTGCATGAGACATCCTCCAAGATACAAACTGAGTGAGTTAACCTGAGAGAAATCCCATGAGTTGGGTGTGCCCATGAGATGGGTGTGTGGTTCCTATCTAAGATAGAACTGGAACGTTGTGCCCCTATGTGAGGTGGTGAATCCCATGAGTTGGGTGTGTGGTCTCCTCTGTACAAAGAGTTGAGATAATACTCCAGATGATTCTCCCATGTAACATAGTGAGAAATAAGATCTATTGACTTGGATGTGCCTATGCCTAAGCACAGGTGAATGTGTGGGGAATCCCATGAGTTGGGTGTATCATTTTGAGACAAAGATGAAACGACGTATTAGCCTCCTTTGTGTAGAGAGTTGAGATGATGTGATACTCCAGATGATTATCATGTGTAATGTAGTGAGCAATAAGATCTGTTGAGTTGGATGTTCTTGTGGCTGAGCACAGGTGAACGTGATCCTAGTGGTTGAGCACTAGTGAGTGTTGTTATCCTATGAGACACAGTGAGATAGAGATGTGGACATCCTTGTGGCTGAGAACAGATGGATGTGCCCCTAGTGGTTGAGCACTATTGGTTGTATGAGATCCCTTGCAATATTGTACAAGAGTTAGACTTACGTGTAACCCTATTTGTCATGTAAAGGGTACATGTCGGCCCCACCATAAAGTGAAACATAATTAATGTAAAAGATAATTAATATGGAAATTATTAATTATATTTTTATTTATTGAGGTTGGCCCTATTGTGCCAATAAAGGCTAGTTTTGACATACACTACTGTTGACAGGTTCAGTCTAATACAAATAAAGGTAAATTCCCCATTGAGGAATCATATCACAATTGTGATTTTGGAAATTTCAGCAAACACTTGTTCTTGGGAAAAGTGCACACCTCTCTTGGGCACTAGTCTTCTAGGGTTTGTGAAGCACCCTTTTGTGTGCTATTTCTTTATGGTGGTGGAGTTTTTTCTCTTAAACAATATAGAAAATGATTGGCTGGGTTTTCTTCCATTGTTGAGAAGGGTTTCCCAAGATACTTCTTGTGTACTTGTGCATGGTATTTCTTCTTGTGATCTTGGTTGTTGTAACAAATTGTCTATGGTTTAATTAAAATGCTAAAAATGGAATGAACTTCATGCTTAAGCCTAGATTATTGAAAAATGAACATGGTATCAGAGAATAGGTCTTGAAGAACATATTGCAAAAGAATTAAAGTAGTTATCCTCTCTTTTTTGCAAATCCGTACGACCCTCTAGAGTTTCTACAAAATCCATACAACCCTATATTATTTAGATTTTTAAACACTTTACACCTGGAAGTTGGTGATGAAATTTGGATAAAGGTGTATGGACTCCCTCAACACACCTCTACAGACTCTCAAAGTGAAATTCTGAGGATTTATTTTTGGCCTTAGGGTTTCTAGGGTTCCACAATTTTCTACAGAATTTTTTGATCTGAGGGTTCCTGCAGCTCATTGAAGAAACATTTCATCTCAATGGTATTCCTTTGACACTCTCAAATCTTATTGTTGGCATTCATAAGGCCAACAAAACCGAAGGTTTCTATTCTAACCTAGCCATTAGGTTTTCTAAGTCGAGTTGGCTAGAGTTGGTGAAGAAATATGAAAATATGAAAAACAAAACCTTAGTGGAAGATAGGCTCGATGGATCAAGAAACTTCAACTCCTAGAATTCAAGGATTCAGGTCACCCTTGAAGAAAGTGATATTTTGAGTGTGATACAAAATAGTTTACCAAAAACAACTATCGATGAAGAGAAGCAAATAAGAAGGGAAGAAGATGTCAAGGAAAGGAAAATAATCATCTACTCAGTAAGAGATCATCTCCTACCTCGTATTTCCAACTTGAAGATAGCCTATGAAATGTATGAAGCACTGAAAGATATGTTTGAAAGTGACAAAACCTTCAGAGCCCTTACCTTAAAGGGCCAACTTCAAAGTATCAAAATAACAAAAGGTGATACACTTGCTACCTTCTTTATGAATATATTAGAGATCAAATATTAGCTAGGTGCCATTGGAGAAATCATGTATGATAGAGAACTTGTCTTATCTACTCTCAACAATCTTCCAAAACACTCGGAACCTTTTCTTCAAAGCATGAGTGGAAGAAAAAAATTACCAACTTTTGATCGTCTATGGACCGACTATACTCAAGAAGAACTTAGACTTAGAAATAGAGGAGTGTAAGAATCCCTTGATGAAAACCATTCTCTTGCAATCCATACAAAGAAAGGAGGAAGATTCAAAAGAAACTTAAAACAAACATTCACAGATGAGAAGACTCCATCAACTTCAGGTCATAATGAGAGAAGAGATGTTTCATAGATTCAGTGCTTTAGATGTGACAAATATGGACACTATGCAAGAAATTGTCCAACTGGGAAGAAAGGAAGACAATATGCTTCCACTACTGACATTGATCCAGACCCACCTCAAAAGGATGAAGATAAGAGAGATGAGAATTAATTCCTCTAAACCAAATACAAAATTGAGCATGACTACAGACCCAGGTAAATTGTTTGATCATTAAAATTATAGTTGATTGCATTCTCAAAGGGTATTATCTATAGTGTGGGAGCCCTCATGACTTGGGCCATTATCCCTCGTACGGGATTCCAAACCTTATTGATTTATTATTATGATAGTCAAGTAGTGCACCTAAAGACATAAAAAGATCTAGCAAACAAGTAAAATAATACATCCATTCTTCAGACTTCAGAGAGAGTTAATTGAATCAGAGGGAGTCAAACAAAATGAGAAGAAGGAAGAGACAATACATTCTCCCCCTTCAACAGTTCATAGGGAGACAAAAATTATTCTAGCCAATCCATTTGCTATAGTTGATATGCCCAAAGATATTACAGTAGGGCATAAAAGGCCTTCCTAGACTCAACAAACTCTGCAAGAGGTAGAGGAACATACAAGCCCCTCAAGGCACATCCTAAGAAATAAAAAGATACTTTCGATATACCCTTTAGCCATGAGCCACTTCATTGATTCTAAGCCTCCTTGTCATGGAGAAGCAACAGGTGAACAGGTATGGAAATATGTCATGACAGAAGATTACCAATATATATTAAAGAATGATATATGAGATATTGTTCTGAGAAGAGAAGGGAAGTCTATGGTGACTGCAAAGTGGATCTATAAGATCAAGCATGCAACATATGGAAGTGTCGATAAATACAAAGTGATATATGTAGCTAGAGGATTCCCACAAATAGAGGGAGTTGTCTATGATGAGACACTTGATCTAGTAAACCCGCTACACTTCCATCCGTACTACCATCCATGCATTGGAAACTACATCAGATGGATGGATTCTTGATGAGTTTGGGTTTCACGAAGGGTGTTTCCAATCCAAACCTATAATATTACATTGTTGGTGACGAGAGCATGATTTTGATGACTTATTCAGGAAGTCGTGTTGTTGGATATAAGCAATATTTGAATTCTTATTTCGAGATAAAGGATCTGGGTAAGATGCACTACTTCTTGGGACAAGAAGTATGACAGAGGAATGATGAGATTTTTCCTGAGTCAAGGAAAATATACTGTGGGGATATTAAATAAGTTCAATATGCTTAAATAAAATCCATGCCTACAATGATGGTGATGGATTTGAAGAAAATGAATGATGATGATTGAGACAAGATTGATCCACAACTGATTGAATCATTGATATATCTTGTTAACACGAAACTCGATATATGCTATACAATGAATGTACTTAGCCAATTCATGAATCAGCCGAGATAGAATCACTGGACAACAACAAAACATGTATTGATATATCCACAAGGCAGAGTTCGATATGGCCCGAGACGTGCCTCTAGTGTAGACTTGAGTTTGCAGGGATATGCAGATTGGACAAAAAGTACAGTGGACCGGAAGAGCACAAACGATTGTTGTTTTACCTTGGAGTTTACCATGGTTTCTTGGTGTAGTAGGAAACAAAGCTCTATGGAATTGAGTACTACAGAGTAAGAATACATAACATTAAGTGTGGAAATACACAAAGCAAGTGTGGCTTCACAAACTTATGAAAGATTTATTCAATCATGAGATGGATCCTACTACTATTCATCGTGATAACCAGAGATGTGTGAAGCTTTATCAGAACCATGTTTTTCATGATATATCAAAACACATTGAGATAAAATATCATTATATCATAGACATGATTAATAAGAAATAAGTACATGTGAAATACCTTCCTACACATGAGAAGATCACATATATCTTCACCAAACTATTTGACAATACAAAGTTTGAGTACTTCCATGAGGAACTGCCTTGGTGGAGAATACCTCTCTAGCTGAAAGGGAGTGTTGATGACTACAACCAAGATGAAGTTTGAGTACTTCCGTGCGAGACTTGGCCTGATGGAGAATGCCTTCTTGGCTGAGAGGGAGTGTTGATGATTACAATTGCGTGAGACATCCTCCAGGACACAGACTAAGTGAGTTGACCTGAGATAAATACCATGAGTTGGGTGTGCCCATGAGATGGGTGTGTGGTTCCTATCTGAGACAGAACTGGAACGTTGTGCCCCTGCATGAGGTGGTGAATCCCATGAGTTGAGTATCTGGTCTCATCTGTGTAGAGAGTTGATATGATACACTAGATTATTCTCCTATGTAACGCAGTGAGAAATAAAATCTATTGATTTGGACGTGCCTATGGATGAGCACAAGTGATCGAGTGGGGAAGCCCATGAGTTGAATGTATCATTCTGAGAGAGAGATGAAACAATGTATTAGCCTCCTCTATGCAGAGAGTTGAGATGATGTGATACTCTAGATGATTCTCTTGTGTAACATAGTGAGCAATAAGATTTGTTGAGTTGTATGTGCATGTGGCTGAGCACAGGTGAACGTGATCCTAGTGGTTGAGCACTAGTGAGTGTGGTTATCCTCTAAGACACAATGAGATAGAGATATGGACATCCCTGTGGCTGAGTACAAATGGATGTTCCCCTAGTGGTTGAGTACTATTGGGTGTATGAGATCCCTTACTATATTGTAGGAGAGTCATACATATATGTAACCCTATTTGTGATGTAAAGGGTACAGGTCAGCCCCACCATAAAGTGAAAGATACTTAATTTAAAAGATAATTAATATGGAAATTATTAATTATATTTTAAGTTATTTATGTCGGCCCTATTGTTCCCATAGACACTACTGTTGACAGGTTCAGTCTAATATAAATAGAGGTAAATTCCCCATTGAGGAATCATATCACAAGTATGAGTTTGGAAGTTTCAGAAAACACTTGTTCTTGGGAAAAGTGTGCACCTCTCTTGGGCACTAGTATTCTAGGGTTTTTGAAGCACCCTTTTCTGTGCTAGTTCTTTATGGTGGTGGATGTATTTCTCTTGAAAAATATAGCAAAGGATTGGCTGGGTTTTCTTCCCTTGTTGAGAAGGGTTTCCCATGATACTCATTTTGTACTTGTGCATGGTGTTTCTTCTTGTGGTCTTGGTTTTTGCAACAAATTGTCTATAGTTTAAGTAAAATTATAAAAATGGAATGAACTTCATGCTTAAGCCTATATTATTGAAAAATCAACAACTACAACCATCAATAATCTATCTTAATGAGAGGGGCATTTTCTACCACTCCAATGTTATCACATAAGTACTTGAACTTTGACTTGGAAATGGGATTGATGAAAACATCTGCAATATGCTCATCTGTAGGAAGGTATTGCACCAGTACTTCTTTCCTTAGTACCATGTCTCAAATGTAATGAAACTTGATATCAACATCTTTCGATCTGTCATGAGACACTAGATTCTTTGAGTGCTTCAAATAGATTTGGTTATCACAATGAATCATGGTGGGATCCAACATATTCCCAAACAATCATGTGTTGGATGCTTGGTATGACCCAGGTTATGATCTGAAACGTTTCCAACAAAACCCTCAGACTATCGTCCCTCCTAGTAAACTAGAAGGCAACACTGTGCATAGAGTGCACAACACAATATCACCCGATATAGCTTATGGGGGACTGCAAGACTCAAATGTCTACAGTGAGGGAAGGGATTGGGGATGTGATATGTTCCTTTTCCTCATGCATCACCACTGTTATTTATTCAATTAAATATAGTATTCATTCCTTAATTAACTATGCATGCATTTTGTCATATATGAGATAAAAATTCATTCTTTAACTGATAAAGAACATAACAGTAGAACAATCATTCAGACACATTAACACAATATGTTTACTATGCTTCACCCTTCCCTAGGGTGCGTCCACAAAGATGTGCCTCTTTTTCTCTTTTATTCACCATTCTGCAAAATCTGCGTCGCGCACATTACATTTTTCAGGATTAAAATCAAGAAGTAGGGTAATTACCCTCCGTGGGGTGGACTAGAACACACTATGCTCCCCAACCTATGACCTAACCCTCAAAAACCTTCTCACTAGATTATTTAGACCAAACCATATCTCCTTGAACAACCAACCCACCTCTACTAGACCTCCTATGCCTTTATTTATACTATTCTATTGGTTCATAGCCATTACATTCATATCCAAAACCCTAACCCAAACATGGCTAGGTTTGCGTGCATGCATTCCATGCTTCTTTTCCTTTGGCTTTGGCATGTTTCTTTTCCTCCATATTATGGATGATGCTTTTCCTCCACAACTGACGGGTGCTAAAAAATATTTTTTTCTCTCCCAAAATAGGCCTACACTAAAAAATAGGCTTTTCTCTCCCAAAATAGGCCTACGCCAATAATCCCCCAACACTGACATGTGGCTCATTTTTAAGTACCTATACCAGATCTACAAATATACTTCAATAAGACCAATAATAAACCATAAACCATTCTTCATAACTTGAACGCAAGAATGTAGACAAAACCCTTGAGGTAGGGTAACACCATATATTAATCCTTAAGGAAGGATAACACTCCTCAAGAAATGCTTGATACATTCACCATATTCTTCACTATGTTTCATTACATTGATTACACTTCTTACCATTCACCATAACATGAACACAAGAATGTAGAAAAAACCCTTTAGGTAGGGTAACACCATATATTAATCCTTAAGGAAGGATAACACTCCTCAAACAATGCTTGATACATTCACCATATTATTCACTATGTTTCATTACATTTCTTACACTTCTTTATATATTTTTCTCTATCTCTTAGGAACCATCTAGAGAGCCTTCTCACATTTATTACATCTAACTACCTTAGTGGTCCTTTATTAATATAGTGGACCTACTCCACCTTACATTGAATGACCACAATCTCATATATTAAATGACTTCTACTAATAATACACAAGAACATTCCCATTGGGTACCTCCCTAGGTACCCCATATTATCTCCCTAGGTATACTACATTCCATCCCCCTTCACACGTTTCTTCTTCAAAACACGAGAAGAATGTTGGACAACTGAGAGGGGGGGGTGAATCAGTTGTTACTGAGCTTAAACAATTATGCTTCTTTTTAAAAATCTTTGCAGAAACACTGAATGATGATCACAATAATGCAGAGAAATAAACACAGACACATTCAGCATCAGTCACATATATGAGAAACACAGAGATAGATATTTTCCGAGGAAACCCATGCAGGGTAAAAACCTCTTTTTCTTTTATATGATAAGTAATGGTTACATTCTTTACAGTATCATACATATGAGCACCAACTCATAATGAGGCTACAACCTCAGCTTTGCAAGCTGCAACTTGCTGAGAGCACCAACTCTCTGTTTTCTCTAGCACCAACTAGAATGAAGCACCGACTCCCTGGTTTCTCTAGCACCAACTAGAAGGAAGCACCAACTCCCTATGTTCAAGCACCCACTTGAACCTCTGAGGCCAAAAGTCCTCCCTAGCACCTCCCAACCACCCTGAAATATAAATCTTTGCTTATGAAACTTATTACAGTGATATCATGATCAACAGTGGCTTACCCGACTTATCACGTTCTGTTGCATCTCATTGCTCTTTCTGCCACACTGCCTTTCTGAACATATCACTTGCGCTGTCTGGTCTTCTTCTTTTTATGCTCTGTGCGCCATCTCCATTCTCTGCACAGTTCCTCTTCTGTGCTATTTAGCTGCTGCACTCTGATCCTTCTTCACACCTGAATCACCTTTACAAGCAACAATCACAACAACCTCCAACCGCAACAGCAACAACAACCCTTCTCTTCTCTGTACTCTGTATTTCTATCTTCTGTGCACTTTATGCATGCAATGTTCTCCATTCCTCTGCATGCTCCAACTGTGCCAATCTTCTCCACCTCTCGAGTGCTTTGTGTGATCTTCATCATAACTCTTCAGCTTCTCTGGTCGTTTTTCCAAGTGTCTTCTAGTCCTCTCGCTGAAACCATCAGTGGTTTCTCGTAGTTTTACTGTTGCATGCAATAGTAGCCCTGCGATCAATACTTGATCCAACGGTTCAGATCCAATCGAGATTTCATATATCGCGATTTTGACACTCTTGGCGTTCATAGTTTTAGTCACTTACAAATCCCGATCCCTAAAACTCTGATGTGGAGCTTATCCAGACTGACTCCTTCTCTTCCCGTGACCAAGGGCTGTGACCACAGCCTTATGTCTCTCCATATTGTGATTCGCGAAACTCTGACACGGAGTTGAACCAACGGTCCAGATATGAACTTGTTTCAACGACCATGATTGGATCGTGATATCGCACATCGCGAAATCGGGATTCTTGTTGTATTGAGTTCTTTCCATTTTGAATTCGCGATCCCCGAAACTCCGATACGGGCTGTGATCAATGGTCCTGATCAACACTTGATCCTATGGCTTAGATCATTTCGCGATTTCTCATATCACAAAATCGACATTCTTGATGCAATGAGTTCTTTGCCTCTCGAATTCGCAATCCGTGAAACTCCGATACAGACTTGAATCAACGGTCCAGATGCGATCTTTATTCAGTGGCTGCGATTAAATCATGAAATCGCTCATCGCGAAATCGACATTCCTGATGTCAAGTGACTTTGTCATTTCAAAGTCCCGATCCCCGATGCCTCTCCATTGACTGGAATCAACGGTTCAGATTTAACCTTAATCTGACATCTCGGATTACATCGCGAAATCGGCATTCCTGATGTCAAGTGACTTTGTCATTTCATAGTCCCAATCCCCGATATTCTACTGACGTCACATGTGGTTTGACACATGTTAAATACTGCCATGTGTCACTCTGATTCGTGACTTACATGTGCCTGAAGTGTTGAATCTGCCTGACACCTATCATTCCCTGGTTGTGCCACGTGTCCCTAGCTGACGTGGTCTACTGTCGTGAGTTGGATCGACGGTCTAGATCACATGTTGATCTGACGGTTCAGGTTCAGTCGAGATTTCTTTCATCGCGATTTTGGGGTTTCTGTTGTAATTGTTCACGGGACTCGTGAAACTCTGATTCCCGATTCTCCAATGAAGCCTCCTATCGAGCTTCTCTCGGTGGTGCCTGATTGCTGCCACGCGTCCTTCCAAATGGATGGTCCCGATTATGTCGGGATATAGAGACTTTCAATGTCCCGGTTCTCACGACCTTGAGAACTCTGATCTCTCGATGGCTTATCTCCCTCTCAGCTTCTGCAGATCTGACAGCTGTCGACCTTTCGGTAAATTTGAATGGGATCCAATGGTCACTGGATCTTTGTTTTCCTTCTCCTCTGCAAACTCCTGTATCTTGATCTTTGTTGCACGTGTTTTCCTCAATGTTGTTCCTCCTGATCTTTCACGTCCGAATCCCCAAGGGATTTTATCCTTCTTATCCTGCCATCTCCACTGTTGTACTTGCCATCAATGACAAGCATACACTACTTGTTAAACTTTTGCCAACAATATCCCCCTTTGGCATTGATGGCAACTACAGCA
>ML778010.1:2042459-2058948 GCA_009831015.1 Picea engelmannii
ACGGAATTTGATTCCTCCCAATCCCACTCCACAAACACCCGTCACTACTGCAAGTACCACTACCACCACATCTTCTAGTAGTAAAGGGTTGAGGACTAAATTTGCGTGTGCTATATGTTCAAAATATGGCCATTACACTCACCATTGCCTAGCACTGCCACGTTTTCAGCAGACGTTAGCGGCTGTACGCCAAAACTTCCAAAACAACCCACGCCCCGCCAAGTCCTCTTCAAACATCACTGACATTCGCTATGTCACCACTACAGTCAATGAACGTATGAGATTCCCTTGTTCTCTCTGCGATTCATTAACTCACTTTACATACCAGTGTCCTATGATCCTTGCCTACAGGCAACGTCAAGTGGCCCTGCGTCACCAACCCAGAGAGGCGAGAATTGACATTACTTCACCACCCGAGGATCGTCATGTCATTTCTCCAGAGCCCGAGGCACTCCCATCACCTCCATGGTTCTTACATGACGTCGCTGAGGATCTACCCCGCAACCCCCCAAACTCTCCTGTTCATACGGAGACCCTCCACCCAACCACCACAGGTACCCCTCAGTACTTCAACATATGGTTCATGTCGAGCGAACCCTCACCCTATGCTTATACCCCTCCCCTTGCTTCTCGAGCAGGGGGAAATCACACTAACACTAAGATCACTCATCACGACCCCTTATATTCCCGTCGTTTCCAAAATGATGAGGAAATACTAGAAGAGCTACACAGCCCAGACTCTCCCTGGGACGCACTACATCATCGTGCACTCTTCCTCCCACAGGAAGCCCTCATGCCTCCTAATCAAAACCCCATGTACGCGGTCGAAACCAAAGATTTTATCCCATCTGGGCCTATCGATTGGTTCAAAAATCCCATTCCTGCCCCTGATGCGTTTGAAGAAGGAAACATGGCTAACATTTCCCCCAACATCAAAATCGATATTTCCATTAAAAACGGCGTCGTCGAAGAAATCATCATCGGAGCTGCTTGCACTCCTCAGGAAATTGCCGCATATAAAGCCCTCTTCCAGGAATACCGGGACATTTTCGCCTGGTCATACACGGAGATGCCTGGTCTTGACCCATCTATTGTCGAGCATCGCATCGACACCTGGACTGACATCACTCCAGTTCGCCAGAAACAACGACCGCTACACCCTTCCAAGGTCGCGGCTATCAAAGACGAAATTGACAAATTACGTACGGCCAGATTTATTTATCCCATCGCTTACACTTCATGGGTTTCCAACCCTGTACCCGTTGACAAAAAAAAGGGCACTATCCGCGTTTGCACAGACTTTCGCGATCTCAATAACGCATGTCCAAAAGAAAACTTCCCAATGCCTTTCATCGACCAGATTATCGACGACTGCGCTGGCCATGAGGCTCTCTCCTTTATGGACGGATTCTCTGGCTATAACCAAATTCAAATCCACCCAGCCGATCAATAAAAAACTGCATTCATTACCCCGTGGGGTACTTTCGCATATCGTGTCATGCCTTTCGGCTTAAAAAACACCGACGCAACCTTCCAGCAGGCGATGACATACATATTTCACGATCTGGCTGAAATCATCCTCGCCTACTTGGACGACCTCACAGCTCGCTCCAAGAAACGCACCCAACATCTTGATAATTTACGAATCATTTTTCAACGGTGTCATCAGTATAACATCCGCTTGAATCCTCTCAAGTGTGTGTTATGTGTCACCGCTGGGCGCCTCCTTGGTTTTATTGTTTCCCAAAATGGTATCACCGTGGACCCCCTAAAAGTCAAAGCCATCACCGAAATTCCACCTCCTCGGAATTTACGACAACTGCAGAGTCTGTAGGGCAAAGCTAACTTCCTCAGACGCTTTGTTCCTGATTACGCCATACGCGCACATGGTTTCCTTCACTTACTACGTCATGACATCCCCTTTCATTGGGACGATTATGCCCAACAGTCATTTGACGATCTCAAAACAACACTTTCAAATGCACATTTGATTAGTGCACCTGACTACAATTGCGACTACATCCTCTACGTATCAACATCAGCTGTATCAGTAGCCGGTGTCCTCATCCAGCTCGGAGATGAAAATCATGAACACGTCATTTACTACGTTAGTAAGAACCTTTCAGGACCACCCTTGAAGTACAAACACGAAGAAAAACTTGCTCTTGCAGTCGTCCTCGCAGTCCAGAAACTGTGCCATTACATTCTGCTTCGGACCACCAAGTTCATCGCAGACTCCAACCCTATGCAATACTTTCTCAGCCGTCGACAAGTTAACGACAAATTTGCTCGCTGGATCGTTATCCTACAGAAATACGATCTCGAGTTCTCAACACCTAAGAGTAAGAAGGCCCTCGTTCTCGCCGAACTTGTCACGGCCCTTCCCTCTGACATCACCAGTGCCCCCGTCAACACCGACTTTCCTGACGAACATCTATTTTACATCACTTCCAATGACCCTTGGTATGGCGACCTTCTCGTCTACCTACGAACTCAAAAGTTCGGTCAACACCTTTCACGAGATGATCGTTGGCGTATTCTCCATCAGGGCCCCCGCTATCTCCTCATCAGAGACATCCTATATCGGCGAGGCGTTGACACCATTCTTCGTCGTTGCCTGACTATGGACGAAGCTGACAGAGTCTTAAATGACTTCCACAACGGTGCATGTGGGGGCCACCTTTCGGGTATCTCCACGGCTCAGAAAATTATCCGAGCCAGTTACTTTTGGCCTACATTGTTTCACAATTGCATTCACGCCATGAAACGATGTGAGCAATGTCAGCTCTATGCCAACAAAGCCCGCGCTCCCCCCACTCTTCTTCACCTCGTCATTACGGCCGACCCCTTTTGTAAATGGGGCATCGACTTTATGACTTGTAATCCTCCCTCCAGCAATGATCACAAATACATTGTTGTCGCAGTTGATTACTTCACCAAATGGGCCAAAGCTATGCCCACTTTCAACAACACCGCTGACACTGTAGCACGTTTCTTATTTAACCACGTCATCTCCCGTTTTGGCGTACCACTCCAACTTGTTTCCGATCATGGGAAACACTTCGAGAATGAGATCTTCATCGAACTCTCTTCTCGATTAGGCTTCTCTCACGAGTTCGCCTCACCATATTATCCTCAATCAAACAGACAGGTCGAAGCAGTGAACAAAGTCCTCAAAACCATGTTACAACGTACGGTTAATAAACACAAAACCAATTGGCATCATATGTTATTTTCCGCTCTATGGGATTATTGAACGACAGTAAAGACCGCTACAGGTTTCACGCCCTTTCATTTAGTCCATGGGGTCGAGGCAACTCTTCCCATCGAGTGCGAAATTCCCACCCTACGCACCGCAATTGAGCTATTACCTGACACTGCTCCAATGGAGCAGCGCTTGCTGAACTTGGAGTCACTGGATGAAGATCACCGATCTTTATTACAAAACAACGAGGCAGCTAAAAATGATCCAAAGCTACCTTTGATCGCCATGTCAACCTTCGTTCATTCCGCGAAGGCGACCTCGTCTTGGCCTATGATATCGCTCATGACACCTTTGGCCATGGCAAATTCGAATCACTCTGGCATGGCCCTTACATCATCCAACATTGCCTCACAAAAGGCCCATACATCCTGGCCTCCCTTGAAGGCCTCTCACTCAAGGAACCCATCAATGGGTTATACCTTAAGAAGTTTTATGCTTAAAAGTAGTCACACTACTTTGGGTCATTTTCTTTTTTCTAGTGTTTTTAATCTTTTTTTTCTCTCACCCCTCTCGTCTAGACTATCCTTTGTGCTATTGACAGATGCTTCCTTCACCAGCCTACCACATTGGTTACGCCGACGGCGCCAGCCGTTGGACACAAAATCTCGCTTCGGCGGCTTGGGCTTTATACACCCCCTCACATGAAATTCTACATTCAAGCGGCATATGTTTGGGGTCAGCCACCAACAACCAAGCCGAGTATACTGCTGTCATTGGCCTCCTAGCCGACACCCAACGTCATCATATTCGTCACCTTAGCGTTTTCCTCGACTCTCAACTAGTCATTCTCCAGCTCAACAATGTTTATCGTGTACGCGATCCATGCCTCTTTCACAAATACCTACAGGTTAGATTATTATCTCGACATTTTGATTCCATTACATTTACACATATGCCAAGACAATTGAATAAAACAACTGATGAAATAGCTAACATGGTGTTAGATTGGCATATCTCACATCAAGCTACACATACATAAACATCTCATACATCCTGTCACATCATATAGATACAATAGGCATCATCATCATCAACATAAAACACATGTAAACACAACATTTTGATCTCAAAATATGTATACTCATATATATATATGGGCCTATCTGGCCATCCGAATGTTTACATACAAAAATACGTCGGCCCGCAGGCCAGTGCCACATCTCGGTACAAAAATTGGCTCACCAGCCTATCAAAAAAATATATACAAAATAGATCCATCAGGGTGCCTCTATCGCACCCCCAGCTGCTCCTCCCTTAGGAGGAGGTGGTGGCCCAACCCCACCAGCCCCAGGCAGTGGTGGTGGAACACCTGCAGGACCCTCCTGCCCCGGCGGCAGGCGTCCACTGGTCATGGCGGCAAGCACAATTGCTCGTCGCACAATCGACCGCCATGGTGGCGGTAACCCTCTGCACTTCTCCAGGAACCCCTTGTCCTGGATGAAGATCCACATGCCCTCAGGCACGTCCTGTAACACCGTCTCCAGACAACGGCGTATATCATCAAAATCACCTCCGGCCGCTGCTGGAGGAGCGTGAGATGGCCCCGCACCAGGGTCATCAAATCAACGCCTCCTCGCCGATCTCTCGGGCTCCTCTGGTGCCCCCGCGGCCTCATCCCACCGATGTCTCCCTCCACGCGGCGGTCTCTCCAGCTCTCGCTGAGCCGGTGCTCTCTGGAACTCCACCTCATGCCCGCGAGGTGCCAAATCTGCACATGCACATAACAAACAACACACGATCATATCATTATCTATCATCATAAATATAAACTGGTATATCAAAAACACAACATAAATCCAAACGTACAAAACAAAACATAGCTCGGTCATCAAAAAACTCCCCAGGAGGCAATACTATGTCTGGGTCCCCCCGGAAGTCCACCCCAGTATAGGGGTATCGAAGTATGACCTGCGGCATCTGCCGCCAGATCTGCGCTGCCTGTGCAGTAAAATAATGCCCACCTTCGCCAGAACTGCGGACCACCACCTCAATCGAGGCTCTCGCGCCCCAGGCGCCTCTAAAAGAACCCGTGGGTGCAACATCGACACCCTCTCCAGAAACCAGGCTACCAGGATGGAGCCGAACGCAAACTCCCCGGTACCCGTGGACCGACAACGGTCCATCTGTGTGATCATCCGCGCGTGCAGTGTCAAACCCCAGGCGAACCGCTCATGGCCCACCACCACCCTCTCCATCACCAGCAGCTGGCCACCACTGATCCGTTGGGTCACAAGTGACCCATACACCCGAACAATCATCGCCACTATGCAACGATGCAACAACAAATCTATCCCACTAATACTCGCTACAGTCCCAGGCATGTAGTGATCGCCTGAGCAATATCGCTTGGCGACCTCTGACAGCTGTGTACCCCTCGGCAGCACAAGCTCTACTGGCAGCGGTGTTCCCCAAAAGGGGAGCCCAGTCAAGAAATATATATCCTCCACCGCAGTGAAGGGGATATGCTCTCCTCGCACGAGGAAGCAGTGCAGATCTGGGCTCCACATCTGGAGCAGAAACTGGAGTAAGTACTCCTGTGCCCGTATCAACGGGCACTCAAAGAACTTTAGCAACCCACTAGTTGGTAAAGCCGCTCGAACTGTAGGCCCTGCATTGGCCACAACATCTCGCAGCTGTGACCAGTCTCGCTCATGCCACCGCACATCCATGGTCACTACTAGCCACCTACACACAACACAGAGTCCTATATTAGCTTATGAAACCATCCAATGCATCAAAAAGGATCCCTTTTTACCCTGAAAACTTGCCTCTAAGGCGCGGTTTTACCACCCACATGCGCGCACACATGCGCACCTGTTCACTATACAGGCGCGCATGTATGCGCGCCTGTTTTTCTCACAGGCGCTCTCGTAAGCGCGCCTATTCACAATACAGGCGCACGCTAGGGCGTGCCTATCAAACCCACAGGCGTGCGCTGGAGCACGCCTGTTCACCCCACAGGCGCGCACTAATGTGCACATGTTCACCTCACAGGCACGCCATTAGGGCATGCCTTAAATTCTCAGTCACACGCATCCATGCGCGTCAATTCTGTGGATAGGCGCGCACGTATGCGCGCCTTCCACTGAATCACCCGCGCATGCGGGCCCACATCCTATGAACAAACCCCTTAAACCCCCTGTACGCCCCCCGTACCTACCCTGCCCAAAAATTGGAAACCTATTTCTATGCAGGATGATCAGACCACTAACCTGATACTCGCACACCATTGATCGGATACCCCGTGCTCCCTGAAACTCCAAATCTCCTCTGCAATCTTCTCGTCCAGTCAATGTAGCAGTAGGTACAAATGAGGTGGTAATGTGGGCCCTACAACTATATATAGGCCTTTTTCCAAACTTCCACTCAACATTCCGGGAGCCCAAGGTGTCCATTTTTCAATCCTTCTTCAGCCACAGGATTAGCATCTCGCCGCCTACGTCATGGCTGTCCTTGGGTCACCTTTCGTCCGAAGCCCCCGGGGCACCTTTTTTTCATATCATGGTTAGGTACGCACACGCATAGTCACATTTGTCAAATACAAGCTTATATCTTTGATTCTCTTCAGATAGTGTTCACTTTGGGTATTTGGTTGTTATGTGTGCAGGTACTTGCTGATCGGTTGTCAACATCATCCCTTCAGGTATATATTCAGCACTGACATGTAGTCTATCCCACTGTATTGCATTTACATTTCTAGTCACACCCTCTGATATTGGCCTTTAGGATCCTCATTCCCGGCTCTGCAGTACCCACACCTCCATTTGCATCTTCCGTACTGTAACCCGGTAGCATTCTCACCCACATGAGTTGTCCCATTCCTAGCACCCTTTGGCACTTTTGACACTCATGTTGTTTTTCATTACCCTTTAGGGATGGGAGTCCCAATAGTCTTTCATCATGTCATGAATCAGCCACATACTCTTTCTCTTCATTTTTCTAGCTTTCCCACATGGACTCCCGGGTTATCTCTTTATGGTTCTATTTTTTTTACCTGCACCTCCGCAGGATCATGAGCCCTTCATTTCATCCACAATCAGTTTACCCATCTGCGAACCTACCCTCATTTCACATACCTCATACAGAAACTCACCAATGGGGCCCCCACCCTTCATCAGTTTCCCAAGACAATTCTGCCCTCCCTGGGGCACGCATTTCACATCGGGGCACCCATTTCTGTATTTGTACTTTTTTCCCCAAAAATTATTCATTATTTATTGTACAAACACCTTTATTTCTAGTCATTACATTCTTTGTCGTCACCGTTGGTGACTTGCTTTCTTTTGGCCACATGCAACCCATGTCACCCTTGGTTGGAGCATTACTTATCATCTACCCTTGCCGACATCGTCCATATCTTCATAGTACTCCACAGGTCAGTTACCTCTACCCTCTGAATTTGTTCACCTTGTCCCGCCTCTGGCACAACTTAGCACCGGTCTTGTCGTCCCCTTGACACTCGACCTTGTTACACGGTTGCGGCCACTGTTTCTCTCATACATCCTCCAGCCAAGGGAAGTCTTGAGTCATCCCACTTATTGACTTCGTCCATGTACCTCTGCCACTTCCTCACCTCAGTAGAGTCCATGAAGCCCTTTTTGCTTCTGGGAATCACGTCCCCCTTTTGTCGATATTAGCACACTTTTCCAGAAGGGCGACAGTATCTTGATTCTCATTCTCTATTTTAATGAGAGATCTCGGATGGCACAGGTTGAAACACCATTGCTCCCTATTGTCATTGGCCCCCATAACATTCGACGCCAACACTCTCTAATGTTATGGTGGGTCTTACTTTGCGACTATTGTAGTTATTTTTGTCATTTGCCGAAGACCTCTAAACATGGTAGGGCCATCAATGCCCACATCATCATCGCTGCTTATTACCGCGATCATTGCCTATTATTCAGAGTATGTTCCTTTGCAAAACTGTCTTCTGCCTTTATCATTACCGCCCCCCAGGGCGCTGCAGTTGTCTACACCAACACTTCCGTCATCTTTTTTCAGAGTTACATAACACGAGCATGGGGCATGCCTGCCTCGTTTGTACACAATTGTATATTTTTTTGCACGTCTCTTAGTGGGTCGGGTCCTACCGGTTCCTTTTTCCTCCAACGGATCGCTCCGAACGGTCCCACTATTTCTTTCCCTTACAACAACATTATCAGTAGAGGAAACATTGATGGATTTCGGCTATACGTATGCTCCTAACCTCATCCATCAGGGGGCATCTGTTATCACCTAAATTTCGTCCGCACATGGCGACAAGAACTCCGCATTGTCAAAACAGCAATGAAGTCATTCATGGCACTGAATTAATTTCACAGCATTCCAGAAGGGTCAAAAACTATACAAAGTAACCAAAAATTGAAGGGCGCTTTACAATAGTTTGGTGCGCACACACATGCGTAGGACAAGAACGTATGATGCGCGCATGCGCGCACGACGTGCGGCTGTCAACGCAAAAACCCGCGCACCTGCTAATACGACGCATTTATTGAATTGGCCGGCCTTCCAACCACTTTTGGACCAGCTCGCAATCTGATTTAACTCCCAAATCTGAGATGAATCCACAGGGTAGGCGGGTTAATGACCTAATGAATCCCTAAAGAGCCCCTTTTCACACTTTGAAGAAGTTACATAATCGCCCGGTGATCTGCTATAAAAAGCCATGAAGGAACATTGTTTTCGCAAGGAATTCCAGGTATTGTTATGCTGCTAAGATTGTCAAGGGCTCATTCTTTGACGGTAACACATTGGCAACATCTCATAGAGCCATTCACCTATCCATTGAGCGGATGTGCTGGGAGTTCTTTCACCATCAGTCTTATTTCTTCGCATTGTAAGGAAAGAAAGTTTGTGAGGGCCTCAAGAGCCTTCCTTTGGGGGAAGAAGGAACCACAGTTCCCTTCCTTCATCGTGCTCTTGTTTCATCAATTGATCAGCTCAAAACCATTGGTGATATCGGTGTATTTCTTGTGTTTATTGTTTCTTTATCTATATGTTCACAGTTTTAGTTTGTTTTTGTTTAAATATTGCTTGTAGTTTTTTTTGTTTCCTCTAACCCTTTTCTCCACAGCTGTCATGCTCTGCAAGACCCAACAGGGCATGTAAGCACCCTCGATTTTCTCACCAGGTGACGAATTGGGTGCGAACAACCAGGGTTGCCCCTGGACGAAACGACAGTTGACGAGAAATCATTGTTACCAAATGCGTCGAACAAAGAGAAAGGTGTCGAACCAAACTATATGTTATAAGGAGGGAGTTCTTGACTACCCGCTCCAAACAAGTTTACGTTAGGCCTGATGGAGTTTTGAGGAACACCGCCGAGCGAGGGGGACAAAGGGGGTATATGACCCCCGCCGTAAGGGAAAGTGATAAAGGGAGCGGAAGTGCCCCCCATAGATCCTTGCAGAGGAGCATTGGAACTCCCTGCCCCTAGACCTAAAGTTTGTAGAGTGGAGGAGGAAAGTACAATACTCGTATCGAAGCCAGGAATCTCGTATGAGAATGGAGGGCCTGTCGCGTTTTGAGTAAATGGAGCAGTGATTTCCGCCATAGACGAAATTAGACTGTTTCCCAAGGTAGAAGAAATTGAGATCATAGTGGACTAGACTGACGATGGTTGGTTAGGAGGTGGAACACCCCTAGTAGTGACAGTCATGAATGAAATATGTGTATTCCCTGAAGAAGTAGCATTGTTTTCTTCCATTGTTTATTGTGACACTACCTGATGCTTGTAAGGTAGAACCTATACAATGATGGGCACTGATAGATCAATGATGAGAGGGTTATATGGACCAAGAGCTTTTGCTCTGATGTCATAAATTATTGGTTCCTCCAGAATCAAATGTTCTCCTCTCGAAGATGGGTCAGGTATTGTTTCCTGTAACCCGATTGTCTAAAAAGACCCTTGCTGGTCTAATTTTCTCCTTAGTGGTGGCAGGGGGGTTTGAGGTTAACCGGTGGAAGGCCCAAAAGCCTTCACAACCGGAGAAACTACTGATCCTCCACTGTGTGAAAAGATCAAAGACACACTAGGGAAATCTATAATCATTTGAAAACCAACACGCACTAGAAAAAGTACCTATGAGATCAAACAAGCAGTCACTAGCTTGTTGGAAGAACAGTTACAACAACCAACACTAGAGAAACTTACCGGTGCAAGTGAAACTCGAATATGGAAGCACCCTCCAGGTATACTCTGCAAAGCATGTCTCAATGTCTGTCCTAGGTACCATGGTATACCCCCACAGTCACCTGTGTAAGTAACTAGAAAGATAGGCAACTAGGTTTCCAGTGCACAAACAGTCACCAGGCGGGTACAGTCAACAGTCGAGTGGACCGCAATGAGTAGGGTATCAAGCCTGAAACCTATCAAGAGTATTGAAAGAAAGTGTTCTGGAAGATGAATGAGGACCACGAATAGATTTGAGACCCACAAAGCTCTGTTGCAAATGCAATCAACGAAATCCCAAGACAATCCCTTTATATGCATTCCCCACTACGCTTGGTCCAGCTTTGGATAGGTTATCTCCACTACCTTTTCTTACGCGACCTCATGTTTAGTTGTTTTGTTAGAGGGGGCTCCCGAATAACTTTCACGATACTGGAATTTTGACACCCCCTAGCACAAACTCTTATGTTTGTTTCAGCAGCCTTGAAGAGTTTCCTCTCCAATCCTAAATCAAGGCTCTAGCCTAGACTAGTTGAGGGACCCTACAAACATAAAGTCTAGTTGATTTTAATTAATCATTAATTTTAGTGCCTTTATTAAGTCAAAGGGAACAAAAAATGAAACTAGTGATGTTCTTTAGAGATGAAAGAGAAGAGCATATATTGAAAACAAATTACTTCTTCACAAATACAAATTTGCACATACAAATTCTTTAACCAGCTTTTCAAACTTTTTTTTTTTTTTTCTAAGATATTTTAACAGAAAACTCAAAACAAGCTTTCACTCGACTACGAGCTACTTATTGTCCTAAGTCAACAACCAAGAACTTACGAAAACAATCTTTTTCTTGATGATTAATGCAAACAATCAACTACTTAACCAAACCAAAAATTAAAAGAATTTTTTTATTGTTTAATGCTTAAGAAGCACAAAAGGAAAAATGACGACAAGTAAATACCAAGAGATGAATTCTAGCCTAAGCGAAGATCGCAAAGAGTTACTGACAATAACACACAAGTTGATTGAAGCATACTCTCGCACTTGTCTAAAAACCCTATTACTGAAAAACAGAGGAAATTTTTTTAATGAAAAATAAAGCTATGATGTAATCAAACCTAAGCTATAGACTTCTATGACAGAGACCCAAACTAGATCAATAAAATCCCTGAGAGGTGTGACTCCTGACAGGGAAGAGGATGACTTCCTCTTCTTAAAAACAAATTCTCAACAGGTACGCTACTGACAGTTCAACAAGCACCATATGTACATGGTTTGTGCAAGGTCAGGGCATGTGTGCACGTGTATAGGCCCACTACAGGTCACGTGCACCTTTGCAACTTCTCAAAAAAATGAAAACAAACAATCAAGCACTAATAGAGAGCACTGGTACTAAGAACTAGAATCCCTTGAAGACACAAAAAATTACTTTGACAGAAAAAGATGCAAGGAAAAAGGCTAATTTGAGGTTATACCTAGGCTATGGGCTGCAACAATAGAGACCAGAACTAGATACAAAAAACCTGTGAGAAGGATCACTTTTGACAGGGAACAAGATGACTACCTCTCTTAAAAAAAAATTATGGACTCAGACATGCTATTGATCCTTTAGCAGTCAGTGTATGTATGTGGGTTGTGTGAAGTTAGGGAACGTGTTTACATGTGCAGGCCTTATACAAACCGTGTATGCCTCTGTAGCTTCCCGAAAAAGAAAAAACAATCAAGTGAAGAAAGCAGGGAGTACTGGTATGGAAGACCAGAATCTCTACTAGCTCAGACTCTTGCAAAAACTCAGAAAAAAGGTAATAAAACCAATTTAAAAACCCAAAAAGTATCCCCAAAAACCCTAGAGATCTCCCCAATATGGTCGCCAATTTTGTTGTGGATGGGAAATCCCCCTACGAACTAGAATTAAGGGTTCTGTAATGCATGCAAAAAATGACCTAAAGTCTCCTACTTCTTACCAACATCCCAATCATAAACCCCATTATTCATATGCAAATACAAGGTTAAAAATATCAAGTTATTGTACCTTAGTTTTCATTTTGATGTCGATCCTTTAACGTTTGGTCACTCCTTTACTGCAAATATCCTCCCAATGTTGACTCGCATCCATAAAAAGACAAACAAATAACTCCACATGCATATGATCTATGAACTAATGGCTTAGAGATTCTATCAAAATATAATCAAATTTAAACATTGAAAACCTCATATGGCAGTACGGGAAAAGTACTTCTTTTTATTAATCTCACAAGAGTAACTTACAATAGTGAGATCGACCACTGCTCCTCGAATTTGGTTCTGGGCTCCTCTTCAACTATGCTCCAAATTATTTTGTATATGCTTCTCTTCACACACTAATTGAAAAAGGTTGGGACAAAGGGAATGCAAAATTGGGTAGAGTTTCTATACAATTATTTTCCTCTTTTCAAAATGGGACCCCTACCCCTTCTTTTATAGGCTAGAAAGGGCTAGGTATTTGGTTGAGTGACTAGATATGAGCCATCAAATGGTTTAGGTAACTTACCCAAAACTGTGAGTTCCTTCTGCAACTTTCCATTTTTCGTGCTTTTGTAGGTATACGCGGGTTGTAGTGGGTCAGCTAGCATATACACACATGCAGTAGTGGAGTAGGGCATGTGTGCCTTCAAAAAGGGTGTTTTTAATAAGAGATGTTCAGTAGTGGCTTGGAAAAAGATGTAAAATGAGATGGCCTGATGCCAGGTAAGAATATCTGGTGCAAATTAGGGTTATAACAGTGGAAGGTTACTCAACACATAACACATCATAGATTAACCGGTTTGGATTCTGAGGCAGAACACTTTAAATTTTGAAATACTTTTAATTAAATATCCCATGTGATCAAAAGGCTAGAGCCATTGTATGTAGTCCAAAAAGTTCTATTTGTCTTTAATGACTATAGGTTGTACAGAGTTTTAGCATTGACTCATATCTAAGATTGTAAATGAGCATTTACTGTAATAAGATTAGTGGTAGGATACTTTTAATTGAGATGTGAAATAACTAGAATAGTCTGGAGGGAAGGATCGAGAAACCCCTTCATGTATAAATCAATGTAATCTATGCAAAAAGGAGGTTGTTGAAGGTTGTTGAAGATATTGTTGTAAAAAGGAGAACACTCTCAAAAATTTCTTGAGAGGATGTAAATCTATTTTTTGTTCCTAGTCAAATGGAATAAACACTCTCTATTTATATTTCTCAATCTATGTGTGTGGCTGATTTTTGTTTAATAAATGATTTTATGATTGTATTATAAGTTTCAATTGTTTTTCTTATGGTATTCTTATCTCAAGGAGTGCATAGTGCCAACGCAAGGTGTGTGGAGTACGAACCAATTATAGGTTCAATAGATTAGGAGAGATAGTGCAAGATTTCATGGAGCGAGCACAAGGAGTGTGCGTACACTCAGAGTAGTGTAAAATATCCAGGGAAGTTCAGTGCAAGGAGTGCACAAAGCCAACACGTCATCAAAGTGTTGATAAATATCAAGAGAGTTAGCGCAAGGAGTGTGCATGTGACTTTCAATAGTCCTAAGATCTGGAGAGAAGAACAAAGTGTGTGCCATTGTTCAAGTCATTCAAGTGACAAATATTAGGAAGGATAGATATTATAAGGTTCCAGGGAGGAATTCAGCCAAGTGGGGAAATCCTTAATGAGTGTGGTTGTTAATTCTTGAGTCCTTCAAAATTCACCACTTCAACAATTTGGAGCAGTGAGTTGTTGTCGAAAGAGGTGGAGCCCTGAATCTCTGAAGATCAGAGTTAATATCAACCATAAATCGATGGATAAGTGTGAGCTATAGATATCTGAGTTATTTAGGATTTGGCAGTTCAGGTAATTTTTGTTGATAGTTTTGTGGCATGGAAAATCCTTGAAGCCTAGAGTCCCAAAAAAATTCTTAGTTGTAGATTATGTAACAGAGGTGAATTACCACCAACCATTCGATCAGAGCCAATCATTTGGAAAGGAGGGAGATGTGGAAGGATAGGGTAATACCTATGCATGTCAGCCAAGTTACTTTATGACCAGATTCATTTGGTTAAAGACTCTGGTGCATTTGAGAACAAGAGTTGGTTGGAGTAAATTATGTCAAATCCACGGAGCCCAGAGTGGTCATAGACCATTGATATAAAGAAGGAGTGTGGACCATTGATCTTTGAACTCTTTAGGAGTTCAACTATTCATAAGAATTTTATTATTTGAGGTTGGAGCATAGGAACTCTGAATCCCAGAGTATCGTAGCGTTGAACAACCCTTTTCACTAAGCGCCTAGTCCTAACTCATGTTCATATGAATGAGTCTCCAGGACCAAAGGGATCCTCACGGATTTGAATTTCATTCCTTTTTAAAGAGATGCCAATGCGTAAGGTAAAAGTAGGGTCAGTGGGATCCCGAGAGCTAAATTAAATCCTCCTAAGAGAATATCCTAGACCGGTAGGTCACAGTGCCAGCTCGTGGGCTAGTGGAATTTTCATCAGGTGGTATCATAGTAGGAAAAATATTTGTGTGTGTAAAGAGATATATTTGAAGGTATTCTACCGAGGAGACATAGGGAGAGACCTATATCCAATGCAAAAATGGAGGAGGAAATGAAACAACGTCGAGCAAAGCTATATTCCATGGAAACAAAAAAAAGGAGATCATCGGAGAGTGTCTATGTTAGTGATGATTAAAGTGAAAATCCAAAAGAAGAGGAAGCTCTAGGGGAAGAAGAAACAAAGGAAAAATTGTCAAGAGAAATTGTCAAGCTGGGAGCCATAGCGAAGATGGAAGTCCCGATGTATGAAGCAAGTTTATATGTAGAAGATTTGCTTGACTGGATAAATTACTTGGAGAAGTACTTTGATTATGAGTATATTGATGATGAGAATAAAGTAAAGCATGTGGTGACCATGATGAAGTGACATGCAACTTTATGGTGGGACGAGTTGTAGGATGATAGAAGAAGGAAAGGTAATTTGAACATTAAAAGTTTGGAGAGAATGGTAGATAAGCTTAAGGATAAATTCATACCCAAGGATCATCATTTGAATATGTTCATAAGGTTTTAGAATTTGAGACAGAAAGGTTTATTGGTGAAGGAATGTACTGAATATTTTTATAAATTGAATATAAGAGCAAGACACATGGAAATTGTTGAA
Source organism: Picea engelmannii (assembly GCA_009831015.1). Lineage (NCBI taxonomy): Eukaryota > Viridiplantae > Streptophyta > Pinopsida > Pinales > Pinaceae > Picea > Picea engelmannii. Next base: position 2,058,061 of record ML778010.1, read on the forward strand.
GAGAAAGTTGCTAGATATATCAATGGATTGAGGTATGAAATTCAAGAGGAAATTATTCTAGTGACAATGAGGACCATAGAAAATGCTTATTAGGTATACCTGAAGGCTGAAGAAAAATTTGCAACAAATCAGAGTCAGAAGAATTGGGGAAAGAATCTTAACACAGGGAAAGGAACTGCAAGAGAAAAATTCCAGAAGAAAAGGGAAGAGACTAGTAGTTCTAGAAACTAGACAAGTAGAGGAGGAGGTCCTACAGGAGGAGAATATAGAGGAAGGAGACATTTTCGAAGAGGTAGAGGAAGAGTTAGAGGAGGAGAGATTAAGTGTTATGCTTGTGGAAATACATGACACATGTCTTGGGAATGTCCTAAAAACAAACTACAAGTTTTAGAGAACCTCATGTTGTTGAGGCTCAACAAAAGATTGTGGAGATAGAGATGAAAGTAGAAGTTGTAGAATAAGGGATATCACTCATGATGGGGAAATTCCTTGTGAAGATTGAAAAAGTGGTATGAGAACTAACCCAAAGAAACAATTTATTTAGAACTGCTTGCAAGAAAAATGACAGAGTATGCAAGGTTATCATAGACAATGGGAGCACTGATAATTTAGTGTCCAAAGAGATGGTGGAAAAGATAAAGTTGGAGACAACAACACATCCAAGTTCGTGTAGAAATTTTGATACAAATTAATGTATTCCTTCGATTCTCCTGATCTAACAATTTTCGCCACTTGTTAAATATAGGAATCACTTCTACTATTATTATTGCGGAAGCAATTAAACCACGATCACAACCACAATGCACAAAGTGAAGTATCAATAACACACAACACATAAGTTTTACCGGGAAAGCGTAAAGATAAAAACCCCACTATCATATATTATGT
>ML778010.1:2058998-2082714 GCA_009831015.1 Picea engelmannii
ACTATCATATATTATGTATATCATGAATCATGAAACAATCTCATACAAAACTCTAATCCAAGAGCTCTCAGTACAATACAATCGTCTCACACTGTCATACACAAATTAGCAAATACCTATGCCAATTTCCGTGTCCAGACAACCTGCCTCCTCTGCACAATCTCTGCAATCTGAATTCTCACAATGAATCGAAATGAATGCAATTGCCTCGTTTTCACATGCTCATAATCATATCCACTGCATGTGTGAACAAATCACAACTGATAGCCAAACTGTCCCTTTCACCTGTTATCTCAACTGGTGTCCATTGACAGAGTCTTGATAACTGTGCCAACTCTTAGGAAGCCCTAGGAGTGCCAATCTCACCAAATCATCAGCAGCAACTGTTATTCCCACACTTCCAAGCTCATCCCGACATTGGACAAACTTTGTGAGATATTTTGGAATGGTGTCGCCTTTCTCCATCTTGATCTTCCTGAGTTTATCTTTGAGCGCCAATTTCCTATGGTTGTTGCTATTTTGGAACAGATTTGTCAAAACCTTCCACATTGCATATGGTGTGGTTTTCCCATGGATACTTGAGACAATGTGGTCTCGTACTCCCTCCAACAGAATCCTCCTCACCTTTTCTACTTTATTTTTCCATGCATCAAGATTTGCAGTGTCTGTCGCATCTGGCTTAGGAACATCTGCGTCAATGTAACCCTTCAAGCCATTGTCTTCAAGCACTACCTCCATCCTGTCCTGCCAAGCAATGTAGTTAGAGATGCCCTCGAGTGCATACTCCAACCTCAAGCCATTGAAAGAAATTTCGATCTTGAATCAAGTGTCACACCAAGAAAATTCTTGCAAATTTGAATGTTATCCAACCTAAAAATCAACCCCTTCACTTTCCTCTTGCCCTGGGAGGTTCTCACCCCACCTGAGAGGAACCTGAGGGAAGTTCACACCCTGCCTGTGTATAGCCTGTGAACTTGCCTGTCAAGTTCGCATCCTGCTAGTGTATTTACCTGCGAGAATTCTCAAGAAGTTCTCACCCTGCTCCATTGTTAGGGTGAGGGAAGTTCGCACCCAGCTAGTGTATTTTCCTGTGAGAATGCCAATGAAGTTCGCACCCTGCCTTTGTCTAGGGTGAGAGAATTTATTTTCTTGAAAACACCGGAAGTTTTCAGTACTAGAGTTCGCACCCGGCTAGAGACGGGACTTGCGAGAATGCAATTATGTTCGCACCTCACTTCCGTAGCTCCGTGGCCTCCGTGGCTCTGATACCATGTAGAAATTTCGATACAAATTAATGTATTCCTGCGATTCTCCTGATCTAACAATTTCCGCCACTTGTTAAATACAAAATCTCTTCTACTATTATTATTGCGGAAGCAATTAAACCACGATCACAACCACAATGCACAAAGTGAAGTATCAATAACACACAACCCAGAAGTTTTACCGGGAAAGCGTAAAGCTAAAAACCCCACTATCATATATTATGTATATCATGAATCATGAAACAATCTCATACAAAACTCTAATCCAAGAGATCTTATTACAATACAATCGTCTCACACTGTCATACACAAATTAGCAAATACCTATGCCAATTTTCGTGTCCGGACAACCTGCCTCCTCTGCACAATCTCTGCAATCCGAATTATCACAATGAATAAAAAAAATGCAATTGCCTTGTTTGCGCATGCTCATAAGAATATCCACTACATGTGTGAACAAATCACAACTGATAGCCAAACTGTCCCTTTCACCTGTTATCTCAACTGGTGTCCATTGGAACTAACATGCATGTAGTTAACTGTGGCGAATCTTCAGTTGCATGCGAGTTAACTGATTGTGAATTAATGAATAATTAATTCACTGAACTCACACTAATACAACTAAGCTTAACTCACTTAACTACACTTGTAATTCTGTTACAATTCCAAATCACTAAGTTATGAATGAGATAATAGATTAATATTTATTGTCTAATTTAATTAAGGGAAAACTAAATTAGACACGTGTTTCTTGTTGACTTTTCAACAGTTTGTACAGGGTGTCCTAGTTGCAAAAATGAAATCAAGCTATGGTAAGTAGAAAATGTATAGTTGAATTCAAAATTGGTAGTTATAAGGATGAAACTTTGTGTGATTTCATACCTATGGATGTTTGTCATGTTCTGTTGGGGAGGCCATGGAAATATCATAGGAATGTCATAGATTATGGGAGAAATAATACTTATACCCTTGAGAAGAATGGGTGTAGAAATATGTTGTTTCCATTAGAAGACAAAGGAGTCAAAGAGGAAGCTATTCTGAGCACACTTCTCATGAGTGGGAAGGAGCTCTTGAAAGAAGTCAATATAGATCAAGAAATGCAATTGTTGTTATAAGTAATCTGAGAGCCATCCTTACAAATACTTCCATGAATCATTTTCCTATTGAAATTCACGAATTGTTTGTTGCGTTTGTTGATATTGTGGTGGATGAGTTGCCTCATACTTTACCCCCCATCATGAGTATTAGTCATCATATTTATATTATTCAGGGAGAAAGTTTTCCAAACAAAGAAGCATATAGGTTGACCCCTCAATAGAATGAATAGGTCAAGGAATAGGTCCAAGAGATGTTGAACAAAGGGTTGGTCAGAGAAAGTCTAAGCTCGTGTTGAATACCAACCTTGTCGAGTCCAAAGAAGGATGGAGATTGGAGAATGTGCACAAATTCTAGAGCTATCAACAAGCTAAACATCAGTTATAGATTTCCTTTACCAAGAATGGATGATTTGATGGGTTGTTTGAGTGGAGCTAGTTATTTTTCGAAGATATACTTGAAAATTGGTTATCATCATATAAGAATGAGAGAAGGAAGGGTTGTATGAGTGGCTTGTTATATCATTTGTCTTAACCAATAATCCATGTATATTCATGAGATTAATGAATGAAGTACTCAAATAATTCAATGGAATATTTGTATTTGTTTATTTGGATGATATCTTAGTGTACAGTAAGACTAAGGAGGATCATTTGAGACACTTGAGGATAGTGTTGAGGATATTACAACAAGAAACGTTGTTGATAAATTTGAAGAAATGTTCTTTTATAAAGACAAAAATTGTGTATTTGGGATTTGTAATATCTTCAAATGAATTTAATATGGATCCAGAGAAGGTGATGACTATAAAGGAATGGCCTTCTCCAATATGTTTGTTTGAGGTGAGAAGTTTTCATGGGTTGGAGAGATTTTACAGAAAGTTCATCATGAATTTTAGCAGTATATGTACACCTATACTGGATACTATAAAGAAAGAACATGGATATTTTCACTAGACAAAAGAAGCCAAGAAAGGATTTAGAGTGTTAAAGGAGAAGATAACAGAACAAACTATCTTGATTTTGCCAAACTTTAGCAATACTTTCTAAGTCAAATGTGATGCATGTGGAGTGGACATTGGTGTAATTTTATGTCAAGATGATAAGCCTATTGCTTATTTCAGTGAGAAGTTTAATGATACTAAGAGAAAATATTCGACTTATGATAAATAATTCTATGTTGTAATCCAAGATTTTAAAAGGTGGAAGAATTGCCTTATGCCAAAAGAGTTTATTTTATATACTAAAAATCATGCTTTGCAGTTTATAAGAAGACAGGAAAAGATGAGTCAGAGGCATGCCAAATGGGTAGAAGTCATGCATAATTTTACATTTGTCATTAAGCATATTAGTGGGAGTGATAAAAAAGTTGAAGATTCTTTGAGTAGGAGATGTTTGATCTTGCGGGAATTTCAAGTGGAGACTTTGGGGTTTGAACACCTCAAGGAAATGTACAAGGAAGACACAAAATTCGAGGACGCTTATGAAGCTTGTGAAAATCCTTTGATGAGGGATATAATCCCATGGACGAGTATTTGATACAGGAAGGATTATTGATCAAAGGGAGTCATTTATGTATTCCTAAATGTTCAATGGGGGACAATCTGCTGAAGGAAAAACATGTTGGAGGATTGGATGGACATTTTGGCCATGATAAGACATATGCACAATTGAGTTCTTCGTACTATTGGCTAGGCATGAGATCTGATGTGAAGAAGTTTGGAGAGAAGTATAGAATTTTCCAATATTCCAAAGGAAATATGAAAAATACAAGGTTGTATCAACCGTTTCCTATTCCAAACAGGCCATGGGATGCTATAAGTATGGATTGCATTCTGGGATTTCCCAAAACCTGGAGAGGAAATGAATCAATATTTGTGGTAGTTGACAAGTTTTCAAAGATAACACATTTTATACCATGTCACAAAACAAGTGATGCTTCTCACATAGAAAATCTGTTTTTTAAGAAGATTGTGAGATTACATGGGTTACCCAGGACTATAGTCTCAGACAGGGACACAAAATTTGTGGGACACTTTTGGAGGACTTTGTGGAAGAAGTTGGGAACACATTTTTATTTTAGTTCAACATATCACCCTCAAACAGATGGACAAACTGAGGTAGTGAATAGGATCTTAGGGAATTTGCTGAGGAGTTTAGTGACTGAAAATCATAGTTAGTGGGATCAAGTTCTACCTCAAGAATATTTTTCATATAATGAATCACCAAATAGGAGTACTGGTAAGAGCCCATTCTAGATAGTATATGGAATGAACCCTAGAGGACTTTTTGAATTGATATATTTGGGATGAACTTAATTTTGGAATGTAGTAGAACAAGACTTCACTGCATAAATGCAGAAGTTGCATGAAAAAATCACATCCCAATTGCAGAATAGAAACTCGAGATACAAGGACATAGCAGATCAGAAAAGAAAAGAGGTGAATTTGGACGTTGGAGACCAAGTTCTAGCACAAATGAGGAAGGAAATATTCCCATGCAGGAAATATAATAAGCTAAATCTAAAGAAGATAGGGCCTTGTAAAATCCTCAGAAAATTCACTGCAAATGCTTATGAGATTGAGCTGTCAGGGGGAATTGTAATTTCACCAATATTTAATGTAGGTGACTTATATCCTTACAAAGGGGATGACACATGATAATAAAATGACCAAAGTATGGTACAATGGATGCAATATATGCCCATAGCATAGAAGCTCCAGATCGAGAATATTTTAGAGAAAAATATTGCTAAAAGAACCAGGAGGAAGGTTTATTATGAATATCTAGTAAAGTGAAAGGACCATGCAATAGAATATTCTAGTTGATTGACTGAAGAAAACATATAGAAACATGGAAAGGGAGTTGAGGAGCTTATGGATAGGATCCCATGAATATTTTGTCTAGGGGAGTATGATGCAGGAGCATCAAAGCCATCATTTAATGAGGCATGGTGGAAGGTGACTCAACACACAACAAAACATGCATTAACTGGTTTGGATTCCAAGGAGGTGCAACACTTTAAATTTTGAAACCTTTGAAATTAAAGATCCCATGAGATCAAAAGGATAGAGCCATTCTATGTACTCAAAAAAGCTTTATCTATCTTTAATGACTGTAGGTTGTACATATTTTGAGCATCGACTCATATCTAATATTGTAAATGAGCATTTAATGTAATAATCTTAGTGGTAGGATACTTTTAATTCTGATGTGAAAGCATTGGAATAGTCTAGAAGGAAGACTTGAGAAACCCCTTCAGGTATAAATCAATGTAATCTATGAAAAAAGGAGGTTGTTGAAGGTTGTTTAAGATTTTGTTGGAAAAAGGAGAACACTCTCAAAACATTCCTAAGATACTACAAATCTATATTATGTTTCTAGTCAAATGGAATAAAAACTGTGTATTTGTATTTCTACATCTATGTGTGTGGATGATGTTTGTTTAATGAATGATTTTATGATTCTATTATAAGTTTCAATTGTTTCTCTTATGTTAGTCTTAGTGCAAGGAGTGCATAGTGCCAATGAAAGGTGTGCATAGGCCGAACCATTTACAGGTTCAAATCTCAAGAGAGATAGTGAAAGATTTCACTGAGAGAGTGAAAGGAGTGTGCCTACACTCAGAGTAGTGTAAAGGATCTAGGGAATTTCAGTGAAAGGAGTGCACAAATCCAACACTTCGTTAAAGTTTTGATAAACATCAAGAGAATTAGTTCAAGGAGTGCACAGGTCACTTTCAAAATTCCCAATCTTGGGAGAGAAGCGCAAAGTGTGCGCCATAGTTCAATTCATTCAAGTGACAAATCTCAGGAAGGATAGAGATTATAAGGTTCCAAGGAGGAATTCAACCAAGTGGGGAAATCCTTAGTGAGGAGAATGGTTGTTAAGTCTAGAGTCCTTCGGACTTTGCCACTTCAAGAGTTTGGAGCAGTTAGTTATTGTCGCAAGACGTGGAGCCCTGAATCTCTGAAGCTCCGAAGCGCAGAGTTAATATCATCCATAAATCGATGGGTAAGTGTCAGTCATAGATTTCTAGGTTATTTGGGATTAAGCACTTCATGTAATTTTGGTTGATAGTTGTGTGGCATGGAAAATCCCTGAAGCCCAGAGTCCTAAAATATTTCTCAGTTCGAAATTGTGTAAGGGAGGCAGATTACTGCTAATTGTTTGATAAAATCTGATCATTTGGAAAGGAGGAATAAGTGGAAGGATAGGGTAATACCTACGCCTGTCGGTCAAGTCACTTTATGATCAAATTCATTTGATTAAAGAATATAATGAATTTGAGCACAAGCGTTGGTTGGACTAAATTATTCCATAGCCCCAGATCCCAGAGTGAGCATAGACCATTGATATAAAGGAGGAGTGTGAACCATTGATCTCCAAACTCTTCAGGAGTTCGACGGTTCGACTATTCGGGATAATTTTTTTATTTTAGGTTGGAGCAGACGAACTCTGAAACTCAGAGTCCTGGAGCACCGAACATCCCTTTTCTCTAAGAACTTATTCCTAATTCATGGTCATATGCCCGAGTCACCAGGACCTAATGGGCCCTCACATATTTGAATTTCATACTTGTTTGAAGAAAATCCTGTGGGTAAGGTAAAAGTAGGAGTTAGTGGGATCCTGAGAGATAGATAAATTCTTGCTAAGAGAATATCCAAGACCAGAAGGTCGTAACACCATCCTTTGGGCTAGTGGTGTTTTCATCACTTCATCTGGTGCTTCCTCTGTGACATGATAACATGAGAGCATGTATTTGACTGTCTGTTTCTTATGTTGTTGATATTCTATTATAATTTCCACCTCAGGTTCCTAAAAAAATATCATTCCATGTATCAACTTTAGGGATGAATCGATATTGGGGTTCTCATACTCAAATGAGAAAGTTACCACAAAAATTTGTTGTAATATTGTCCATTCTGTATTTCCTCTACGTAGTTCACGTTCTATGTTCTAGTTCTATGGTATCCCTTCCAATGTATGAATAAAGTAATGAGGCCATTCTTCTGGTGGTGTCAACCTCCATTGTGTTATTCATTTCTCTATGTGCTCATCTAGTCTTCCTTGCCCATAATATTTCTGAAATATATTATTCCCTTGCTCTATGCCAAATCTAATCCAAAGTAACCTTTTACATTGATACCAATCTTGAATCACTTCCTTGTGGGTGCCCCACCATCTTGTAGGTGTTTCCTTGAGTGAAATATATAGGACTGACAACCTCTGATTTTCCAAAACTTCTTCCTCATAGATTGTCAAGAATTCTTCTAGGTCGTTGAAACCATGAAAAGTGGAGGTTCCCTTATCTCTATACAAACCCACCTTACTGTGCACTCTATTCTTGCACACCCCCTTGTGGAGACTTCATGTATTCTCTGATGCTAGTTTTATAGACCTGTCTTAGAGTTTGAGGCACACGATGTAATTCTTCTCTAGATGAGTACCCCATCTGTAGTTGAGTTGACATAATATTCTTCTTAAATGGTGGTCCTATATAATCTATTTATTTCTTCCAAGTCCAAACATGTCACCTCTACAAATTTTTCTCCTTCTGATGGGTCCAATGGTGCAATCACTCTATACTCATCTGATTCAAAATTCATTTTCCATGTCTTTAGGTTGACCATAGATTGGTTATCAAATACCGAGTCTAATCTGAGTAATGTTGGGTAGGGTGTTGTGCCATCTATTATTTATATAACTTTGAAATATGCCACAATGCGCACTCCATCGAAGTCTACTGTCACACCTTTTGGTCTTCCAATTGGTAATACTCTATGCTGATTTGCCAATTTCAACTAGACATGTGAATACCCTAATGTGGGTTCCCCCATGCACTACCATGTATTCTTAGGTAAGACATTCACTTCATAGCCTAAATCAAGTATGAAATCTCCCATATTGAAATCCCTAATGTCGTCATTTAACCCGAATTCCCTACTTGTTCTTCTTCTTGTATGGAGATGATTGAATTTTTTTTTTCTAAATTCCATTCTACTTATGTGTTACATCTTTCTAGCAAGTTTTGTAAGACCTTAATGGATGATGGAGCATTCAATAACTTGACATAGGATTGCAGAACAATCTTTAGGTTACTTACTTTCTTTGAAGGTTGTCCTTTGTTGGTGTGATCCATTGAGGGTGTCATTTCGTACAATGGTAGATATCGACTTTTTTGCGCAACTGATGTATATGAAATGCTATCTTTTACAACCTCCAGTATGTCCTCCTTAAATGTCTCCTTTTCTTTCTGCCCATCAAAATTCTTATGTGGCTCAGTTTTGTTCTATACCCACTGGTGTTGAGATGGATCCTATTTTACTACACCAAATCTCATCTTGGATCCTCCTCGAGTAACTATGTTGATATTTTTCCCATCATGGCTGGCTTCTGCCAAAATCCAATGGACATTCTAATTGTTCTAGTTCCTTTTTTCCTTTATTTTTCCCAATAATGTTAGGAAGTCTTTTATGTCATGGTTTGTTGCAAAACAATACATACATATTGCAGGTGGAAGTGGACAATATATTGAATAGTGTCCTGGTTGTTGATAGTTATGGTAGAATAGTGGCCCTCTTCCTCATCTAAATACTCCTCTGCCCCAACCTCCACCTCTGAATCCACCTCAATCTGCACGCGGTGCATTGAATTGGGGTATCTGGTTATATTGCATGGTATTATACTGCAACTGTACATTGTTGTACTATGGTTGCATGGGATTGAATTTTGGTTGTGCATTATTGAAATGTGGTGAATATTGTCCTGTAATCATCTCTTCTGGCACCGTATAAGTATATGAACTTATCTCTCTCATTGATTCCAGCATTCTATAGTCCTTGTCATCATGACCCACCCACTTTAAAAAATTGCAGTAAGAACATTTTGACATGGTCTTATACTTATGCATCATTGGAAAATCATATGGATCATGCCCACATGTATTACAAATTTCACACCATGTTCATCCTATAGGAAAGGGGTTTGGAACCCTTGCAGCCAAGTACTGCGCAAAGGTTGGAAATTCATTCTTATGGTGTCATTCTATCCTACATAACGTACACCAAACAACTTCTCTCTTCTCTTTCCCTTTATTTTGGTTCAACTGAAATGTCAGATTCTTTAGATCCTCTTTCAACTCTTGTATTGTTGGATCTATCTTTTGATATTGGTTTTCTTCTAGCTGAAGGGTTTCTTGTAGCGCCTCTACCTAAGTTTGCAACTTTTGTTGTCTCAAAGGATACTTCAAGTGTGGTAATAGTGAGTTCACAAATAACTGCCTATGTTGCATGTCAGTAATAGAGTAATTCAACTTACCTTTCAGACTTTTGAACCATTGATCAATCTCCCAAACAAAATCACCTGGTTTATTCTTGATCTCAATCATTTCGTTCGTGTACTAGTCTTGTGAGCTTGGCTTCTAAAATTCATTTACACGCAGGTTTTTCACCTCTATGATAGTCTTTGGGGATCCTTTTGGGCTGTTTACATCAAGGATCATGTACCAGTCTAGCATGCAGTATTTGAATGTTATATCCAACTACATGAATTTTGTATCCTCTTCTATAGCCTTCTTTTCTTCCCAGATCTTTTCATAGATGAATAAATGCTTCTCAAGGTCCTCTGATGTCTTGCCACAAAACTATGGTAATCTGATAGTGGGATCTACTCTAGCCATTTTGAAATGTGTTGAAATACTACCTTCGCATGGTGTATATAGTTGAATGTTACTTCCTGAACTTTTACCCCCAATTGTTTGTCCTCTATTGATGCAGACGAGGGTTTTCTCACACCTCAGACTCACCCGCTCACAGGATCGATTACAAATCCCCTTTCTTCTAAGCTGAAGCAGCTCTTTAGATCCCCTGCCGGAATCACTATGCAAATTCCTGACCCAGTCCACAGGTCTTTTCTTCACCTGTCTTGGCTTCTGCACTTAACCGTAGTTATCCCCGACTCATTATCGGGGTTTCGGACTTTTCGCTGCCACAAACCACTGTCCTCGTGAATCCCCAATCACTGATGAGCTCTCGGCTCCTATGCGCTAGCCCTCCTGGCTAAGCTTCCACCATATGACCACTACTCCTGTGTCCATGTCCTTACCTCCCTCGCGGCCTCACGACTCGCTATATCGAACCCTCAATTTTCCAACTCTCGACACCCGATGTGATGAAGTGTCGAGGCGCACGAGAGTTGACTTTTCAACGGCCCCTTGTCTCGCCGAGACTTTGGACCTTCGCAACTCGCAAATCCTAATGCCAATATCTTGGGACTCCTCGCGACGAGATCCCGAGGTCTTCGTGCCACCTGTATTCCACTCGCCGCTTTGTTATGGCCACCTGTCCTCCAACGGTCGGAATCTCTCTTCTCACAATATCGCGATCCTCGCGGCCAAACTCTCGAGTCTTTTCTTGCGAGACTCCAATGCACGATCCCACGTGTGGATCCAACGGTCCTCCCATGATCCAGATCCAACGACTATCCTCCTTCTCGCGCCTCGCATCCTCATGACTCTAAGTACCAAATGCTTGGGCCTTTACCCTGCGAACTTCCAAGTTCGCGAGATCCTTAAATCTCCAACACGCGTCCTCTTCAATGGATGGTCCTGATCCTCTCTCTCCTTCGCCGCTTCGCATCCTCGCGCCTCGCGACTTTGGACACCCAATACTTGGGCCTTCAACATGCGAACCCCGAGTTCGCGAGATCTCTTGATCTCTGCCACCTGTCCTCTCATATGGACGGCTCCTGTCTTCTTGCCACTTCGCCACTCGTGATTTAGAGAACTCAACACTTGGGCTTTCAACCTGCGAACTCCCGAGTTCGCGAGATCACCAATCTCTGCCACCTGTCTCCCTCAGATGGATGACTCTGATCTTCTCGCCACTTCGCTGCTTCGCGACCTCGCGCCTCGCAACCCTTGACACCAAATTCTCAACCCTTCCACTTATGAGCTCCCGAGATGCGAGGTGCCACCTGTCCGCTTGCCGACACCTGTGGCCCCACACCATTCTCGAGTGTCGATATCCCGAGATGACGTCATCTAGGCCCCACAACACGGAGCTCTCGCCTCCTCGCCACTCGTGAATTTGAATGACTTCATCTTCCAACCTCCAGTGCCCGAGTTCCCGATGTGGGTAATCTCGTGACACGCATCTGCTCCCAAACGAACGGCCTAGATCCTCGTTAGGATTTCTCCTCCTATCCACGAGGACTTAACCTCCGTGTAACTTCCGCAGATCCGACGAGTGTCTTCTTCCAATCTTACGGCACAGATGATTCCTCCTCATGCGCTCCTCCTCCAGAGGCTAATCTCTGCGCAACTTCTCCCGATCCAACGACTGACGAGATTTCTTCTCTAGATCTGATGGCTCAGATCATCTGTCATGTGCGCTCTCCTGTGCACCTTCCTGGATGTGTGAGACCAATGGTCCAGATCTATCTTCCTACCGATCTTGCGGTTGTCGCTGCTCCTCCCTGAGCTCCTTCGCACCTTCTTCCCAGACTTGGAAGAAATTCAAATTTCCAAAGGCCTTGACCTTTGCCTGTTCCCTCTGCGAGCTCCTCGAACTTGAGTCTCACTGCGCGTATGCAATGATGCCCTTCCTAAGATTTCTCCTTCTTCTGAACCCTCTGAGGATTCTTTGACTCCTGTGTCTCTGCAGAGTCTTTGCGCACCTACAGTGTTGTCTCTCCTGAGCTTCCCACGAACGCTCAGACCCCTTGAGGAATTTTGTCTTCCTTCCTTCTCCCACAGATGGAGAATCAACGCCTCTTGGCTAACTATTTTCTCCAGCGACCTCTTGCTGAGTCTCTCTGGGTATTCAGCAACCCAGTAAAGGTCCCTCAGTGGAATCTTCTTTCAGCTCCAGAACTCAAAGAGTTCTCTTCACCTTCTGTGCCTATCTGCACACCTTCTCGATGCCCTCCTGGCGGAGTATCTTCTCCCACAGAACGTTCAAGAGTTATGGGTTCCCTCTGTGCACCCTTTGCACCCGCTCAATGCCCTCTTGGCAGAGCTCCTCAGAATCCTCAGTGATTATGGTCTTCCTTCAAACTCTTAGCAGAGTTCTTCTCCAATGCAACCCATGTGTATGCTCAATGCCCACCTGGCAGAGCCCTACAAAACTTACAACAAATTTTTGTCTGCAACTGTGTCTCAGCCACATAGCCTTGCCTCTTGAGGTGTTCAGCAACCTCAAAGGTATTCTTCCTGAGTTGATGATTCCAGTCCTGTGCCTCATCACGTCTTTGTATGACTCCTCAGAGTTCAGAAGTGCATCCTCAGTGCACCGGCTCTCAGAACCCTCAGCGTTCTATCACACCCTCCTGGTATGAAGCCTGAAAGACCTTCAACCTGAAATAAAACAAACTCCTACATAATGCATTAACAATCATACATTCACAACATAAAAGGAACACTCACAGACACCCATATAACACAGAATGACATGCAAGAAAAATTGCTTCTGATTATATTAACAATGGCAAATGCCTGTATTTTACAATGGTGTTCCCCGAGCTCTCTCTGGCTCTCTCATACAACCATCCCCTTCCTCAAAATGAGACCTCAAATCTCTTTTACCTGAGGGGATCTTAGCACTTCCCTCCAGGTTCACCTACCCTATTCAATTACAATCAATGGTTGTCTAGTCCAGCGTATGGATCTAGATCTCAGTCGATCTAGCATTAAAGCTGATCCTATCTAATGCCTGCACAAAGGCATGGCTTTCATGGCTCAACATCCTAAGCACATTCAATTACATTCAATTCAAATTTGAAATGAGGCTGCACCTCCATTTAAATGTGCGATTTGAACTCGCTGGCGTGGCTGGCTGGTTGGCTGGTTGATGTGGAGAGATGCTCATGCATCATAGTCCACAGCTACAAAAATCATGAGCTCCTGCTCATGAGATTCCCCTGCAGTTGTTTGGAAATCCTCCTGGATCCCAAATAAGTCTTTGGAGCTTCCCATATGCTCCATTCTGCTGTTGTTGCGCTGCTGCTGCTGCTACTTCTTCTCTTCCCAACTTCTCTTCACTGGTAGTCTGCGCTGATCTCAACATCAACTCCCTGATTTCCTCTATCACTTCATCCAGCTGCTCCCTTGGCTGGCTCTACTTTTCCAGTCTCCTCAGCTGCAAAATTTTTTGGCCATTTGGCAGATCATCATGATCTCCCATGTCTTCCTCATCCATTTCCAACTTCACTTGTTGGATGTGCCTTCCTTGCACTTTTATCCTTTCCTCCAGGGCTTCAATTTGATCCCACAGATCAGCAAATCATATGCTATCTATCTCTTCCTCTTCTACTTCTACAACCTCCTCTGTTGCATTTTTTTCAGCTTCATGGCTGAAAATATCGAGCCATTCCTCAGAATGCTCACCATCCTTTTCTTCTCCTTCGACTGTCAGCTCCCATGCTACAACTCTTTCAGCTTCCTGGATGAAAGTAATGAGCCATTCCTTAGAATGCTCATCTTCTTCATCTTCTTCTTTGTCTTCTTCTGCTTCTGCTGTCAGCTTCAGTGCTACAACTTCTTCCCTTTCAACTCCCTGGCTGAAATAATCGATTCGTTCCTCAGAATGATCCTTCTCTTTTCTTTCATCTCCTTGGGTAGTCTCAAATGTCTACTCCAATTCCCTTTTGACAGTCATCTCCAGCTGTGACTATTCTTCTATTGTTGCTGCATCTGCAACACAAATTTCTTCCTCCTCCTGGGCACATGGTAGGAATATCCCAATTCCCCCAATCATCAGTATACCATCCTGATGTTCTTCTTCTTCTGTTAGCTGCATCTACTGATCCAAATTCACCTTTGAATTTATGAGACTATCAGACAATATCACCTGCTCTGTCAACTCCTTTGGCTGATTCCAACGCACTTCTGAGTTTATGAGACCCACAAATAGTCTCATCTACTCATCCCTGCCCACCTGGAAATATGGGATGCTTCTGCTACTCTCCTGGCAGACTATGAGATCAACCGATCCCATCTTCATCAACACTCCTTGTTGAATTGAACTCTCCTCTGAGTCCATGAGACTTTCAGACAGTCTCAAATGTTCATCTTTGCCCACCTGGCAATATGAGATGTCTTCACTGCCCTCCTGGAAGTCTTCGAGATCCCACAACGATCTCCTATCATTGCCCTGCTGGAAATTTGAAATTTCGTGGCTGTCCTCATGACAGTCTGTGAGATCCTCAGCTGATCTCAATCCATTGCCCGCTTGGCAATCTGGAATTTCTTCTCTGCCCTCCTGGAAGTCCTTGAGATCATCATCTGATCTCATCTCTGTTCCCTTGCCCATCTGGCAATTTGGAAACCTTCCACTACCCTCCTGGCAGTCTATGAGATCCCTCAGCAATCTCTGATCATTGCCCAACTGGAAAATTGAAATTCCCTAGCTTCCCTCTTGACATTCTGTGAGATCCTTAGCTGATCTCAATCTGTTGCCCTCTTGGCAATCTGGAATTTCTTCTTCTCTGCCCTCCTGGAAGTTCTTGAGATCATCAAACGATCCCAATTCATCCTCTTCATCATCCCAATCATCGAGACTTTTCCCAGTCTCTGGCCAACAGTGACAAATCATCTTTTCTTCTGTGGCCTTGAGGTTTCCAGCATACCTCAACCATCTCTTTAACAACCTGCACTGTCTCATGACCATCAACTCCCTGACTGGACATTTTGCCTTCGGCTTCTGCATGGGCCATTCATATACCCATCTCATCTTGGCTTTCTTATCCTGCCTCATCCATAGTTCGAGCTTCTCTATGTCTACTTTTAATTCATAGAGTTCTCTATCCATTTCTGCTTCCTCTGCAAGCTTTTCTACCTTGCTTTTCTTCCTACGGCCTTCAGTAGCCATTTTGCTATATCTATTTTCCTCCTTGACAGATCTGCTGCTGTCACTCTGCATCTTGAGTGTGTCCAGCTTCATCTTCTCACAGTCCTGTTGATTGTCTATGGACTGCTGTCTACTTGCAGCAAGTCCTCACAGAGTCCTCAGTAACTCTGTCTCCTTTCACCTGCAATATATATATGAAATCCCGCTATGATACCACTTGATGTGTATCAGAGTGTTTTTCTTTTCTACCTCTCCTCTTGCCTGAAATATACAAGCAATATTCTAGCTCTGATACCACCTGATGCAGATGAGGGTGTTCTCACACCTCAGACTCACCCGCTCACAGGATCGATTACAAATCTTCTTTCTTCTAAGCCGAAGTGGCTCTTTAGATCCCCTGCCGGAATCAATATGCAAATTCCTGACCCAGTCCACAGGTCTTTTCTTCACCTGTCTTGGCTTCTGCACTTCGTTGTAGTTATCCCCGACTCATTATCAGGGTTTCGGGGTTTCGGACTTTCCGCTGCCACAAACCACTGTCCTTGTGAATCCTCGATCACCGATGAGCTCTCGACTCCTATGCGCTAGCCCTCCTGGCTAAGCTTCCACCATATGACCACTACTCCCATGTCTGTGGCCTTACCTCCCTCGCGGCCTCATGAATCGCTATATCGAACCCTCGATTTTCCAACTCTCGACACCCGATGTGCCGAAGTGTCAAGGTGCACGAGAGTTGACTTTTCAATGACCCCTTGTCTCGCCGAGACTTTGGACCTTCAGAACTCGCGAATCCTAATGCCAATATCTCGGGACTCCTCGTGACGATATCCCGAGGTCTTCGTGCCACCTATATTCCACTCGCCACTTTGTTATGGCCACCTGTCCTCCAACGGTCGGAATATCGCTTCTCGCATTATCGTGATCCTCATGGCCAAACTCTCGAGTCTTTTCTCACAAGACTCCGATGCACGATCCCACATGCGGATCCAACGGTCCTCCAGCGATCCGGATCCAATGGCTATCCTCCTTCTCGCACCTCACGTCCTCGCGACTCTGAGTACCAAATGCTTGGACCTTTACCCTACGAACTTCCAAGTTCGCAAGATCCTTAGATCTCTGACACACGTCCTCTTCAATGGACGGTCCCGATCCTCTCGCTCCTTCACCGCTTTGCGTCCTCGCGCCTCGCGACTTTGGACACCCAATACTTGGGCATTCAACATGCGAACCTCGATTTTGCAAGATCTCTTGATCTTTGCCACCTATCCTCTCAGATGGACGGCTCCTGTCTTCTCACCACTTTGCCTCTCGTGACTTAGAGCACCCAACACTTGGGCTTTCAACCTGCGAACTCGCAAGTTCATGAGATCACCGATCTCTGCCACCTATCTCCCTTAGATGGACGGCTCTGATCTTCTCACCACTTCGCCACTTCGCGACCTCGCACTTCGTGACCCTTGACACCAAATTCTCAACCCTTCCACTTACGAGCTCCCAATATGCGAGGTGCCACCTATCCGCTTGCCGACTCCTGTGGCCCCACACCATTCTCGAGTGCCGATATCCTGATATGACGTCAGCTAGTCCCCACAACACGGAGCTCTCGCCAACTCGCCACTCGTGAAGTTGAATGACTTCCTCTTCCAACCTCTAGTGCCCGAGTTCCCGATGTGGGTAATCTTGTGACACGCGTCTGCTCCCAAACGAACGACCTAGATCCTCGTCGGGATTTCTCCTCCTATCCACGAGGACTTAACCTCAGTGTAACTTCCACAGATCCGATGGCTGTCGGGTGTCTGCTTCCAATATGACGGCTCAGATGATTCCTCCTCATGCGCTCCTCCTCCAGAGGCTAATATCCATGCAACTTCTCCCGATCCAACTACTGACGATATTTCTTCTCTAGATCTGATGGCTCAGATCATCTTTCCTGTGCGCTCTCCTGTGCACCTTCCTGGACGTGTGAGACCAACGGTCCAGATCTGTCTTCCTGCCGATCTTGCGGCTGTCACTGCTCCTCCCTGAGCTCCTTCGCACCTTCTTCCCAGACTTGGAAGAAATTCAAATTTCCAAAGGCCTTGAACTTTGCCTGTTCCCTCTGCGAGCTCCTTGAACTTGAGTCTCGTTGCACGTATACAATGTTGTCCTTCCTGAGCTTTCTCCTTCTTCCGAACCCTCTGAGGATTCTTTGACTCCTGTGTCTCTGCAGAGTCTTTGTGCACCTACAGTGCTGTCTCTCTTGAGCTTCCCACGAACGCTCAGACCCCTTGAGGGATTTTGTCTTCCTTCCTTCTCCCACATATGGAGAATCAATGCCTCTTGGCTGACTATTTGCTCCAACGACCTCTTGCTGAGTCTCTCTGGGTATTCAACAACCTAGTAAAGGTCCCTCAGTGGACTCTTCTTTCAGCTCCAGAACTCAAAGAGTTCTCTTCACCTTCTATGCCTATCTGCACACCTTCTCGACGCCCTCCTGGCGAAGTATCTTCTCCCACAGAATGCTCAACAGTTCTGGGTTCCCTCTGTGCACCCTTTGCACCCGCTCAATGCCCTCCTAGCAGAGCTCCTCAGAATCCTCATTGATTCTGGTCTTCCTTCAAACTCTTAGCAGAGTTCTTCTCCAATGCAACCCGTGGGTATGCTCAATGCCCACCTGGAAGAGCCCTACAGAACTTACAACAAATTTTTGTCTACAACTGTGTCTCAGCCACACAACCTTGCCTCTTGAGGTGTTCAGCAACCTCCAAGGTCTTATTCCCGAGTTGATGATTCTAGTCATGTGCCTCAGCATGTCTTTGTCTGACTCCTCGGAGTTTAGAAGTGCATCCTCAGTGCACCGGCTCTCAGAACCCTCAGCGTTCTGTCACACCCTCCTAGTATGAAGCCTCAAAGACCTTCAACCTGAAATCAAACAAACTCCTACAGAATGCATTAAAAATCATACATTCACAACATAAAAGGAACACTCACAGACACCCATATAACACAGAATGACATGCAGGAAAAAATGCTTCTGATTATATTAACAATGGCAAATTCCTGTATTTTACAATGGTGTTCCCCGATCTCTCTCTGTCTCTCTCATACAACCATCCCCTTCATCAAAATGAGACCTCAAATCTCTTTTACCTGAGGGGCTCTTAGCGCTTCCCTCCAGGTTCACCTACCCTATTCAATTACAATCAATGGTTGTCTAGTCCAGCGTATGGATCTAGATCTCAGCCGATCTAGCATTAAAGCCTATCCTATCTAACGCCTACACAAAGGCATGGCTTTCATGGCTCAACAGCCTAAGCACATTCAATTACATTCAATTACATTCAATTCAAATTTGAAATGAGGTTGTGCCTCCATTTAAATGCGCGATTTGAACTCACTGGCGTGGCTGGCTGGCTGGCTGGATGATGTGGAGAGATGCTCCTGCATCATCTATTATACCCTTGAACTGTTGCACCTCTTCTACTAAATATTGGTTTTCTAAAATCTTGTTTTCCTTCGGGTGTATTAGTCGCACATGGGGTTGTAGGTTCCACAGTAAATGTGATATGGATTGGAGTTATACCTTCTATTCTTGACCCTATGCCTATTTGTTTCCTTTCATACATTGCAAGTAGGATTTCCTCAATCTGTTCCACATCCTGGAGATCCTCTACATATTCTTCATCACTGACCAAGCCTTCTTTGTCAGCTATGGCCCTCTTTTTGTTATTCATCTTATATTGGTAAGGTCTATCATTGCACGTTGATCCATATTTTTTCATTATCTTCTTTGTCTGGTCCTCATCCATCATGATTGGGTCAATGGCCTCCTTCTTCTTCCCCTTATCCATCTCCCTGTCCATATCTTAGACTCATGTCAGTGCTTCCCCCCTTCTCCCATGTGTGCAGAGAAGTTTAAATCTATGATTCCATGGTCATCATGCCTTTTTCATATAATAAAATCTTGATGGAAGTATAAAGTGATCATATGTACCTACATCTGGTTCCCTTAAGAAAATACTCCTTGGAAACACTGTACAACTTCGCAATATCAACTGCAAATTCAGTGATAAACCCTGCAATAATACTGTCCAACCAAAATTCTATTGCGCGTGTAAATTTATTATTGACTTGCTCCAACTGTGGGATCTCCATGGGATGCCATTCTAGTTGTCTTATTCGATTCGTAGGATGATTTTCCTTCAACCTAAATAACCATTCCTATAAAAGATGAATTTGTTTTCAAAAAACCACTTCATGCAAGTCGCTAAACACATATTTGTCAAGATATTTGCCTGGTGTATATTTAGGGTTTTTGCTGTCCTGCTGCAAAAAATTGAGTTCCTTTGTCCTTAACCATATTTCAATATCTTCCTTCATTGGATTCCATGGCATGCACATTCCCTTCTATGTTTTCATTATCCATGTTGTTATTCAACATATCCCTTCCAATCTATCCTCTGCATTTCCATCCAGAAAGAGAACCATTTGTTGGATGCTTGGGATGACCTAGGTTATGATCTCAAAGGCTTCGAAAAATCCCTCAAACTATCGGCCCTCCTGGTAAACCAGAAGGAAACCTTGTGCACAAAGTGCACAACACAGTCCCACCTAAGATATCTTATGGGGGACCGCAAGACTCAAATATCTACAGTCAGGGAAGGGATTAGAAATGTGATATGTTCCTTTTCCTCATGCATCGCCATTGTTATTTATTCAATTAAATCTAGTATTCATTCCTTAATTAATTGTACATGCATGTTCTTGTATCTGAGCTAAACATTCATTATTTA
Organism: Picea engelmannii; assembly: GCA_009831015.1. NCBI lineage: Eukaryota > Viridiplantae > Streptophyta > Pinopsida > Pinales > Pinaceae > Picea > Picea engelmannii. The sequence continues at coordinate 2,078,978 of ML778010.1, forward strand.
ACTGATAAACAAAATAGCAGTAGAAAAATCATTCAGACACATTGACACAACAAGTTTACCATGGTTCACCCCCTGGCACTACGTCCACAAATATTTGTCTCTTCTTCTCTTTTATTCATCATTCTGCAAAATATTTGTTGTGTGCATTAAATTCTTCATGCTTATAATCAGGAAGTAGGGTAAGTGCCCTCCATGAGGCAGACTAGGCCACACCAGGCTCCAAAAACTATGACCTAACCCTCAAAAACATGCTCACTATCTTATTCATACCAAAATATATCTCCTTCACCAATTGACCCACTTCTACTAGACCTCATAGGCCTTTATTTATACTATTATATTGGCTCATAGCCATTACATTCACATCCAAAACCCTAAACCTAACATGGCTATGTTTGTTTGCATGCATGCCACACTATTTTTCCTCTATCTTTGGCATGTTTCTTTTCCTCCATCTTCTGCATGCTTCTTTTCCTCCACATTTGGAGCACACTCAAAAATAGGCTTTTCTCTCTTAAAATAGTCCTGCACTCAAAAATATGATTTTCTCTCCCAAAATATGCCTACGCCAACATCCTGCAAGGAGCTTCCGAAGCCACACTTACTTTGTTAGTTTTCATACAAACTACAATATACCCAGCCTTTATGGTACTCAAAGCCACAAAATTGTACTTCCTGAGACACCAGGAAAAACTACAACACTACAAACTAAAGAAACAACATTAGGTGCTCTTCTTGTCCATTATGCTCCCTGCTAATCAGAATGAGCATATCCTTGCAATCTCATGTCAACATTGGAATCATATCTCAGTCCATATTCAATTGTGCCTCGCAAGTATCTCAACACATGCTTCGGAGCTATGTAATGCATCTATTTTGGTTGACTCATGAACTAGCTAATTTCACTCACTGCATAGAAAATATATGGTCTGGTGTTAGCGAGATACATCAATGATCCAATCAGTTTCTTGTACATGGTTGGATAAATCAAGTCTGAATCATAAGAAAACTCACTCAACTTCTTCATATTCGACACCATCGGTGTCGCCATGGACTTACAATCCAACATCCCAAATCTCCTCAAAATATCAACGATATACTTCCCTTGACTCAGGAATATCTCATTAGTTCTATGACACACTTCTAGTCCCAATAAATAGTGCATCATTCCAATATCCTTCATTTCAAACTTAAATTCCAATTCATAATTGCACTAAGAAAAGAGGCTCTTTTCCCCGATGAGAAATAAATAATCAATGGACAAGATCAAAATCAGGGACTCACCATTAACAACGTTATAGTACAGGTTGGCACCAACAATACTCTTTTTGAAAACCAAACTCACCAGGTATCCATGAATCTTCACATACCAAGCTCGAGGTTCTTGATTGAGTCCATATAGGGCCTTCTTCAACCTGCACACATGGGATTCCTTCCCATGAATTACAAAACCATCTAGTTTCTCGATGTAGTCTTCTTGCTCAATCTCTCCATTGAGGAAATTTGTATTCATGTCCATATGATGTAGTCTCTGAACCATAGTTGAAGAAAAGGAAATTATCATCCTAATGTAAGTGTACTAAGAAACATGAGAAAATGTCTCCTCATATTCCACTCCCTCTACTTGAGAGAATCCTCTTATCGTAAATTTCACTTATTCTTCTCGATGCTCCCATCAACTGCATATTTGATCTTATAGATCCACTTGGAATCACCAATGACTTCTCACACATCATTATTCATGATGGATTGATACTCCTCCATCATGGAATTCATCCATACGTGATTACTATATGCCTCCTCATAACAAGAAGGCTCATAATCAATGATGTGGCTCATTGCTGCAACATAGCTTAAGAATATCCAAGGTATCTTTCTCTCTCTAAAAGTACCATGTGGAGCTTGATGTCACTCTGCCTCTTGCAAATTCTAGCAATCCCATGAAATCATTTTTGGGCCTAGTGAAATACCTCTAGGAACATCAACATGATATACATGATCAACTGGATCAACTGGATCAAAAAGCTCATTTGTCTCAATGTGCTCAATTGGCTACCTCTAAACTATTGAAGGGTGAGGGGGGGAAGAAACCATATCTTTGTGCTTCTCATTGTCAATCTCTATGTGATATCCTCTATGTCTCTTGAATTCTACCTCCTCTTCATGCTATGGATCATCAATGCCATATAAATGCATGATCTTATCCTTCAGTAATTGAATGAATATTGCCATGTACACAACTCCTTTCTTGGTCAGAATGCTTCATGTCTCAAACTAGAGACTATATAATATGTTTCCTTCTGCAACTGTCACTATAGGTCCCTCTCAGAGCTATCATTGGTGACCTACCTCCATGGTACCCTTCATGGAATTTACAAGATAACTTGCCTGGGAAAAACAACAAAACAAGAATATCTCCTCAAGGGGAGATCAACTTGGTTTGCAAACAAGTTCATATCTAGTATTAAGTGGTTAGAATAAAGATCACAACTTCAATAGATCAAGATGAAACTAAATGTTCATAATATTGCAATAATTTTGTTAGCACTCAGTAATTTGCCCAAGGCTGTGAGGCAGTCACAGAGGCAACATCAGAACCACTTCGAGTCTTGGATCTATCCCTCCAAGACTCAGAGAGGGATCTCTCTGTCTGATATAGATTTGTTTGAAGAGGTATTAGGCTAGTTATGAAGAACATGGGTTGGGGTTTTTAGTGGTTGTTTTGGAACAACAAGGAGGGCCATTGGGCAAATGGAGTCTGTGCTTTAAACCATGTGATTCACTCTCAGATCTGGACAAGGTTCTTTCATAGGGAAAGGTAGCAGCAATATTGGATCGAATTGAGTTTTAATAGTATTGATTTGAGGGGGAAATAGGGGAGATAAAATCCAGGCACAGGAGCAGCTAAGAATTCCTGAACTAAGCTTTAGTAGAAAACATAGAGATCATCAAAAGCTCAGACGCAGAGTATCTGCTAATAAATTCTTCTTCTATTACTTTCCTTCTGACAATAAGAACTAAAAACAAACATAATGATCACAAGAAAAACATTAAACAGAGAAAAACACCACTAATATCACCACACAGGAATCCTGTAAAAGAAAACATGTTCATTGCTGATTGCTCATCTCAAAATTACAGAGAAGAAGAATGTCTTCTGGTCATACATAACCCACAGTCCAGTCCAGGAACCTCACAGGCCAAACCCTTTTACATTAAAATCATCTCAATAAATAGGGTATATCACCTCATCAAGTTCCGGGAGTCGGTTTAACCACCTCGGCCAAAAATAGCCACCACTCCCACAAAATTTGGAGTTTTCTGCCATGAAAGACGGACCGTTTTTCTGCGAAACATGGGTCCGATCAGACATGATTTTCTCTTTAATTATGACACCTGGGAGAAAAATTAAAGAGGTTATTGTATATGGGAATGTTCTGGACAAAAACCTCTTTCGGTTTCTCCAAATTCGTCCCCAGCTGGCCGTAACAGCTCCTGCAAGATTGGGACTGAAACAGACAATTGAAAATATGGAAAAATAGGCCTTGAAGATGTCTTTGATTCTCTCTGCTCGTAACTCCGTTGCAAAAACTGAAAGAGGTTTTTGTTCCTCAGCCCATGATGAGAAAAAAAATCTCTCGTATTTTCAAAATCCATCTCCATTTTCTCAGAATCTCCTCCGGAAGAAGACATGGTAACACAGAAAAATATTGGCAAAAATTGGGGAAAGTGGTTTT
>ML778010.1:2082797-2108851 GCA_009831015.1 Picea engelmannii
CCCCCCCCCCCCCCCTCGTTAAATGTAGAACGCCCCGGGGGGGTCCGGAATTCAATCTGGACCATTGATTTGATTCACCGTCCCTTGGTCGTTCAGATGTGCACGATTAATAATTCAAATTCCAGACCCCCCCCCTCGTTAAATTCCAGAAGGTGAGGGGGGCTCCAGAATTAATTTGGTGCGTTGATTTAATTTATGGTATGGTGGATGGGGGGTGCGGGGGTATGAAAGTGTATGGACATAAGGTGGGCGGGAGTGTGAAGGGATTAGTGGGGTGTGACGTAGGGGGATGGAGAGTGGAGTGTGAGGTGGGGTAGGTGGGAGTGACGTGAGGGGGATGGGTGAGTGGAGTATTACGTAGGGTGAGGTATGAGGGGGGTAGGATTTATGATTATTTTTGTTTTATGTTGTTTTGTTTTTTTTATATGTTTTTTATTTTAAATGTTTTTAATATCTTGTTTTATATTTTATTTACTTTTTGTTATTTTTAATTTATTTAATTTTTGTTTGTTTTAAATTGTTTTTTAATATTTTTAATTTGATTTTTATGTTTTATTTTAATATAAGTTTTATTAATTTGTTTTTTATTATTTTTGTTTAAAATATTAATTAATCTAAATACTAACTATTTACTAACCTAKATTTATTAACTTAGTTAAYAATTAATTAATTAATAATTAATTAATTATTAAATAGTTATTTATTTATTAGTTTAACCTATACTAACCTTACTTGTTTAATCTAACTAACTTTATTGCTAGCATTATTAACTTAATGTTTTTAGCCTAAGTCGGTTTATGCATGGATGGGTGGCGGGAAAAGTAGTCAATGGGGCCACAGGACAAGGGAGTGAGGGTGCAGCGTGGATGAAGGGGGCGCAGCATGGATGAAGGATGCAATCAGATGATGGAGGGTCGAGTGAAAAGAATGGAGGGAGGGAACGGGGTCAACCGAGCCATACTTCGTCATCACGAGAGAAACGCCAAATCAACAATCGAAGAACCGAATCGCCTATAATTATAGGACCCCAACAAATTCCATAACAACTACACAGTTAGATGCATATCAATTTAAACACTCAAACTTGGAGTCTTTAACTTTTAGGGAGGATGCACTATTTTTCTTAATGCACCGAATCTAAGATCCCTCTGGATATACATATTGTTGTTTGGACAAAGGTCCCTTATTAATTCCCTAGAAAAACATTCATGTTTTTCTAGATAATATAACTTGAAAAAAAACATATATAAGTTCATACCTAGAAGTTCGTAGAAACATCTGACTTATCTTCAATTTCAAGGTTTGCGCAACTAGAAACTCGCAATTGCAACTGCAAGTTGTGATTGAAAAATGCAACTGTAACTGCAACTGCAATTGTAACTAGAAACTTCAACTGCAATTGCAACTTCAATTGCAATTGTAACTGGCAACTGCAACTTCAACTGTAACTGCAAATTCAACTACAACCATAACTGGTAACTGCAACTGCAACTCTAACTCCAATGAGAAATTTCAACTTTCACCAAGTTGTAATTTGAGACCACCAGGAGGTGCAGTAGGCTAGGGTGATCTGATCTATGGTAAAATTAATCCTAGTATCCTCCAATAGGTTTCTCAATGAGCTTGACAAGTTTTACGTCTTGAGTAGTGGAAAATTGCATCAATGTGGTAAATCTCATGATCTTCCTTTGAGTGATTAGATTGTTCTGAAGGTAACCAACTTTGAAACCATGTTGTATTTTTATAAAATTAGTTAGCATTAGATTTACCATATAAAGTTAATCTTATTTTAAAATTCAACAATCATATACTGGAATATAAACAAGCACAAGAAAACACAAAGATTTATCGTGGGAAAACCTTCTTCATAAGGGGAGAAAACCCAACAAACTTTTCTTTAGAGGCAATACCCTTACCAATACAATATAACCATGAGAAATCTCTATCCACTAGATTAAACCAACAAATAAGAATCCCAACAATATGTACTTATCTTCACAAGAGATAACCCAACAATATAGAGGCAACAAGCCCTAGCCAAAGTGCAAGAGTATCTGGCCTCCAGTAGTGTACCACCAAGACAAAAGAGAAACCCTAGAGAGATTTATGAGGAAACCCTAACCAACCTACTCCCTTATTCCTTCCTTCTTTGTTGGACTGTTGATATTGTTTCTCTCTACTAAACTTGCATTATGGATGAGTGAATGTATGTGAAAAATGAGGAATTTGTCACCTTTATTTATATAGGACTGGGTAGGTGTCTTTTCCGAATAGGTGTATCTTCAAGTAGGGACGACTTGTCTTATGGAAATCATATTTTCTCTTTTTCTTTTTTGTGTGGGGATGAATTTACTTCTGGAGCATTATATTTATTATTATTATTATTATTTTGTGGGGCCGACTTCTATTTTGGGATCTTCTAATTTGTTATGGGGCTTCTTCGAACTATTTAAAGGTTTTATTGACATATTTATCTCTAATAAAAAAATTCCCGGAGGTGAATACCTCTCGCTTCTACCGAAAACATCAACATTAATTATTAGAAAAACTCAACCTCTTTTGTGTTGAAACATTTCCCCAATTCCTATAGAAATTTTGGTAGAATTTATAGTTCCACTTAATTGATGGGAACTTTGACCATGTAAATTTTTCTTTAGGGGATCTGGAACATTTTAAGATAACCTAGAGTGTAGGAATTTTGAAAAATTGGAAAGGTTGAGCTTTTCGACTTACTAACTCACTCCACACAAAAAATTGGATTCTGGCTACACTATAGCCATGGAAAGAAATTAATAACTATAACATATGTAATACCCTCTCTTGTCTCTTGGGAATATGGGGTACTTCTTGAAACCACTAATTTTCACCATTCTCTTGCTCTCACACCACAATGTAGTGTTCAAAATTTCATATTTAATATGTAGCCAATGTTCTTACATATAATTTATGAACATATAATTTATGGACAATAATGATTTTGCACCATTTCCTATAAAAAGTTATTCTACAACCCATCAACACATTCAGTCATCTCATAGCATAAAACATACTTTGTCTTATATATTGAATAATAATAGTTGGTACATGGGGAATTACACCAGCCTTCATATAGAGTTCTTTAACACATAGAGGTACATTTTCTTCATGATTATGGCCCCTTCATGCATACCCACAAGGCTATTAACCTGAAACAAACATGGATGAAAATTAAAATATAGGAGGTAATAGAGTAAAATCATCTGCATTATAATATGTGGTCGTGAAAACCTCCAAATTATGCTTATGAATCACTACCAGGAATCTCAACATGCATTTCATAACCCTAATGTCCATTCCCACACTTCCATCTTCCATTGTGATGACATAATGATTAAGAGATAACTCATTACAGGCATTATTATCCATATTATAAATAATATAAATCAGTTGTTTGGCTATCATCAGCTACATGGGAGCATTTTACCACTTATCCATAGGCACCAACTCAAGTAGTTTTCATCCACACGCCACAAAACAAAACGACAAAGGGGAATTTATTGGCTAAGTTTAAGTTTCTCTCACTCAACCCAATTAATTATTTAATCCATGGAGTTTACCTCGAAGACTAGGTTAACAACAAGATTTATACCTAGGGAAGTCACCCTTGAACCCATTAATTCTACAATAATTCCACATTTCATCCTTTATTTCCCCCTCATCCTTGTACAAAATGAGTAATGGGTTCCCATACAATGATAAATCATTCATCAGGCTATCCCACTATTGGCACCCAAATTTTTGTGTTAAATATTGCACATGTGCAAACTACAGTTTTTGCGTGCACACAACAACATGTGTGCAATGGATGAAATAAGTCACAGGCTAGTAAGAGGTTCCACTATGCACACTAGAAATTAATAAGATACCATGTTCATATCAAAATAAAGAATATGATCTTTACAAAATATTCCTAAATGATTAACTCAGGAAACACAAGATATTGTGGGGTAGTTAAGGGATGAGTTGGAAATTTATTTAATACTTCCATGACTCCAAAGAGGCTACATGGACTGTATGCATGTGGAAGAAGCATGTGATACAAGAAGTAGGTAGAGTGAATAGAGTAGAGTTGAAAGTGATAGATCACCAGAGAAGAGAAGGAAACAAAAAGGGAGAAATGATGACATGGGAGAGGTTGATGTTGATATTTTTGTTGATTGTTGTTCATTCAGTGGGTTCACTCTTAGTTCTCTCGATCGAGAAACGAGGTCGGCTATATTTTGTAAGAGTCAGGTTCTAATTCTGGTTTTGTATGTAGATGGAACAGGTTTTGTATGAAGTCTGTAATGGAGTCAACTTAGTAGTACAAGTAGAGTGAAAGCATAGGGAATTTCTTTTGATGAGTTATGAGTCTCTTTATCCATGTATGCTATTCCGTGAATGGAAATAACACAAGACATAGTTATTCTTTTCATTTACTATGTTGATAATGTGTCCAATGAGTGTATATGCTAATGCTACATGTTGTTGATCATTAATTATAATTCAATGGAATGTATGAATGTCATCCTGAGTGGATTTGATGTTTAATTTAACCCTTCATCACTGACATAAGACCAGATGGGTTATGTGATTCTCATGTCTTCTCGAGTGATACCTTCTTCAGTCTTTGGTTGAGGATTTATATGTCGATGCCTTAGGGTTTTTTTTGGTGAACTCTCGACGAATCTTAGTTCATAATCCCCCAACGTTAATATGTACACGCACAAGTGAGCAAACTTCCCCCTAGTGTTGTAATGCAAGAGGGAGAAGAAAATATCCAATGTTAGAAGTAAGGAAATATTAGCTATAGAAATTACAAACACTCACAACCATTGTTTAACTCATATAGGAATGATAAACAGACTTATGGAAACAACATCCTTTTGGATACAGTGCAATATTAGCAATAATAAACAACATACTAGTATCATATTAACATATGTGAATGGTCTCACAATGTACCTCGATTGTAACGTTCTCTTTTATGGTTTATCATACCGATTCCATGGCCTACAAGTTCCCCTTTGAGAATATGCATGTGATATATCATCATACATGAATGGAAACCTCCACTATGGATTCCCCCAAAGGAAATAATAAATGAATTTCTTTTTCCAAAGGTGGAATGAATCCATTACCAAGGGTTGCATGATTATATGACTTATATTGTAATGATTATATGACTTATATTATCAAAATCTTTGGAAATATACATTTCGAAGCCTCATTAAATTGTTGTTTTATTGATCATCCCCTATTTTCGCTCTCATTGTTTCATTGCCCCCATTGTCATCCTAGATAAATATAACCATGATTCCTCCTTTTTATATTATTATTATTCTTAATTTATATAAATTCCAAATTAATCAAATGTAAGCCACTTAGCCACGTACCACATACTTACTTTTTATGTTCATACTCATAGAGGGTATTACATTCCTCCCCCATTTGGAATAACATCATCCTTGATGTTTTTATTTCATATAACAAAACAATGACTCAATTATTCATAACAATTCTTGAGATAAATATTCTTGTTATAAGAGATTTTATGCAACAATTATTCCCTTCATAGGTAGAAATCCACAAAATAATATGTCTATTTATAGTACATGGAAATCTTCGCCCAATACTTATCTATATGAAAATTTCTCTTCTTCACGAGGTTTCCATGGGGAAGATTTTAGCTCATTTTTCTTTTTGGATTAATTTTATCTTCCTTATTGCACTCATCTTATCAAGCTCAAGCATCTTCCTCGCTACTATACAATGCATTGGATGATCCATCTTTCCAAGGATTTCACAAGCAATAAGAGTTTCAAATTATATATTATTACCACCATTAATTTAATGGAATGATATATTGAATTAAAAACTTTAGAATATTCATGACTTGTGATTAACAGGAAAACTAATTGTCCACATAAGTCGTAACATAAACATACAAATACTATGAGACATTTCTCCATCATTTAGGAACAAAATTAAAATAATTATTACAACAACCAAATTTCCAAAATATATAAGAAGTTCCACATAATAATTGTCTTTTTCATATTAATGCAATAGTCCGTCTCTTCATTATGGTTTGCTTTCATTTCCATATCTAATATATGTCTTCATGTAACTTTCATCTCCCAATTTATATTTGTTATAGCCCATCAAAACACGACTATTTTTTCATATGATCTTCTCATCGCAAGATCCATAATAATCCTTGAAATGATCTCGAAACTTATGAATTTATCAACAATTCCATCATTTCATCTATAGTCATATTAATTGCAATGAAACATAACATAAGCATGCATCGAAAACACAAATTCAAATATTGAATTCAAAGATATATGTCAGGATATATAAGTCCATAATAACAACTTGCAAACTTATATAATATATGCATTTAGATCTACTCAATATGTTCTTGCATTGATTCAAGAATTCCATATTCCTATGTTATGTATTCCACCATGATGAGTTGGATTCTCCATCCATTGTCTCTATACATCATCTAGCTATCTCCCTAATACTTTATCGACCATCTAGTCTTATTCCTCTTCATCCAAACACAACATCGGGTCGATACCTTTTCTATGTTAAAAATTCATTTGGACATATTAGAAATCATTTTATTTCCCTTCTTCACAGTCATTCAAGAAACTCTTCCCATCTAAAGGTGAGCTCAATGTCTATAAGATTGTTACAATCAAGGACACCAATACAAGTATGGATACCACTTGAGACTTGTGAAAAACTATAGAATTTTGATATCCAACAACATTATGACCTCACACATGGCTAAATCTCCTAGCATTCAATTCTATATTAGGATTATACCTCTTAACCTACCTTAGTTATTTTATTATAACCAACATAACTTAACATGTGATTTTATCTCATATGAATTCATTCAAAAGATTAAAAAACATTTATATACCAAAACATTTATACCTTTACTACACCAAGTGTGATATCATTCGCATAAATGCATTCAAATCGCATAAACATATCAATTTAGGATTTCAAATATTGACTAAAGAATTGTTTACCTAAATTTCCCTTAGTATTTATCCAACATAAGTATACCAAATCCATATGTCCCTGGAAATTTTCAACTTATTTGATGATAACTAATCAATTGGTATGTTATAGAGGCTCGCATGCTCCTTTTAGCAACCTCTTGATCCACATTTTAGTATCCTCGTCCTTTTTAACATAATAATGATTATCATATGAAAAATCATCATTGTCATATTTAGGCATGTTATCATCCTTTTCTTCATTATATAATCCATCATTAACCACATTTAATCATTATAATATCTTTATTGCATATGTTTAATGTTCCCCAGCCCAACCGAGGGACATTACAGTGCAAAATATACATAAAAATGAAAATTTGTTCTAACTAATTTAAATCATTTACAAATAACTCATTTCCTATAGATTTTAGATACAATTTAAAATAGATTTAGTTATTGTCTATAACCAAAAAATAGAGGCATATACATCACGATAATAATAAACATAAAATGAAGCTAAACAAATCATTAAAACAACATATAAATCACATCCAAATACACAAATTTCATGCACATCAATTAAACACATAATTAAACACAACACCAACTTATATTTTCACAACAGTTGTGTAAACAACTGCTTACGATAGACGTTCCACCCAACCATAGACTAACTGTTCCAAATATCAACATCCAGTCACCCCCAAGATGAGGCTAGCAATCCACAAAAGAGCGTGGTCTCTCACAATCCACTCACGACTCATAAATCTCTCAACCCAACTGATATTCTCCTACAACTATATCGTTTTTCCATTAGCTCTATTCATATTGCCCTGTCCAACCCAAGGAATGCAACATTCATTTATTAGGGATAACCCAAGGGATGTACTATCCATTTATTTGGATCAACCCAAGGAATGTGTCATTATTTTATTAGGGTCTCTCTCGAACAACTAGATAGGAATATCTCAATTGGGAACTCAATGGAAATTATTTCTAGGAAAACTATCAACAAACCAACAACAACCACTTGTTGTTTTAGTGCAACTCACACATGAGTTCACTCTTCAATTCTGAAAACCTGGCTCTTCAATTCTCCATCTCCAATTCACTCCAATTACGATCAATCTTTCTCTATAATTCTCCCTCCATGGCTACATTAGCTTCAATATCTATTTCTTGCACCCTACTTGCTTCCCATGCACAAAATTGACTAACTAAAAACTGTTGCTCAAACCCATATGAATTTCCTCTCTCTCGATTTCCTTTCTTGACTGACACTCGTCCCCAAGCTGATTGTACTCAACCCCCATGTTCCCAATAACTTTGGGATGTGACCGCTCATAACCACCCTCTTACATGTATTCAATGATTGGATTTGGGAACACTCAATCAGACATGGGAAGGTTCATATAAAAATACAAAATTTAGGAAAATGTGTTAAATTAATATACATGGGTAATTTCCCCCTTGGACCCCTCTTGGAAATTATCCTAGACACTCCCCCTTATTTTCGATTAATTCAGCCCCCATCTCTTATCCATGTCCCCTTAACACCTGGCATCACATTTTATTAATAAAACAAGGAAATACAATTTTCATATTACATCGCTTGGGCATAGCCACATATTATATCTACATAAGCATTAATTAAATTGGGGATTATAGTGGGGATGTTACATTCCCCCTCCCATACAATTGTGTGCCATCCTTGGTGCACTCTATGCCAATATACATATATGCAAATTTACATTACAACTATTAGAAAATAAATTTTTGCAATTTAACAACTCCAACAACAACTCCAACCAAAATATCATGTTTCCTTCAACTCACTGACCCAAGGAATGATCCCTTTGTTTATCATGGATAACCCAAGGAATGTACCATCCACTTATAATAGATAACCCAAGGGATGTACCATCCATTTATCAAGGCTACCCCAAGGAATGAGCCATCATTTTATCAAAGCCCCCAACAAAGTTGGCTAGGACTTAAAGACGTGGTTCCATAATTTTAGCTGCTCAAAATGGAGTCTTGCATTATGTGTTCTTCAAAATTTTCAAACATTTGTGGTTACTCTTCCCACATGTTTTATTCATGCTCCCATGTAGCAACTTCAGGACCATAGCAGGTCCATTGAAACTTTACCATCCCTATGGATTTGTTCTTGAGCACTCTGACTTTCCAGTCTAGGATGTGCACTGGTTTCACCCAGAAATCCCCTTTTTGTTCTATTGGATCACATTCCAATCAATTATATGGTTAGGATCGGACACATATTTCTTTAAAAATGACACATAAAATACATTATGCACTCTCATGGATGCAGGAAAAGCTAACATGTATGCAACAAGCCCTATCTTTTCTAATATTTCAAAAGGCCCATAATAGCTTGCTGCCAACTTTGGGAATCTTCCTAACCTTAACAAATTAATATTTTCCTTAGCTTTTAAAAAACACATGTTCACCCACTTTAAAGTCTCTGGAAATTTTGTTCATGTCTGCATAACTTTTCTGCCTATCCTGGGAAGCCTTTACATTTTTCTTTTTCTTTTCTATCTTCTCTTCCATTTCCTTTAAAAATTATGTCCCAACAACTTCTATGTTCATTGGATTATCCCAACTCACTGGATTGTTACATTTTCTGCCATATAATTATTCAAACATACTCATTTTCAATGAGGCCCAATACCCATTATTGTAGGCAAATTAAACTAAATGGATACAATCTTCCCACTTTGATGGCTGATCTATCACATACATTCTAATCACATCCTCAATTATTTTATTAGTCCTTTGTATTTCCCCATCTAACTCTGGATGATATGTTGTACTAAGATTTAAATTTGTCCCAAATCCCTTGAACAAACCCTTCAAAAAATTAGAAGTAAACTTCAGAGATTTGTCTGAAAGTATTTCCTTAGGCACTCCATGTAGCTTAACAACTTATTTCATGTAGATTTCTTCAATATTTGTTTCCTTGTGTGTAGTCTTTTACTGGAATGAAATGTGTTTCTTTAGTCAATTTATTCACCATGACCATGATAGAATCATGTTCCTTCATTTTTTGTGAACTTAGTAATAAAATCAAATGTAACTACTTCCCACTTCCATTCCATAATGGGAAATGGTTGTAGCAAACATGTTGGGTGTCTATGTTTTTTATTTACCTTTTGTTATTCTAGACATCTAGAGATGTAATTAGCCACTTCTTTCTTCATTCCTTACCAAAAATATTGGATTCTTACTATTGCAATTGTTTTCTGATATCCTGGGTTCCCGACATATGGTACATTATGCATCTCCTTAAACAATTCATTTTTCATCTCCCTAGAATTCGACACATACACCTTACCTTTGTACATGACAATTCCATCTTCTTTCAGCTCATAATAATTAAATTTCCGTTGAAAATTACCTTGTTGTAGTGTCTATTTTATTTTCACATAGTGTTGATATGAATTTTCTACTGCAATATTTTTTTATTTCAGATCTTTCTTGTACATGCTATTGGCTACAATATGCATTTCACGAGATCTTCTGCTGAGTGTATGAGCCACTTGATTTTCCTTGCACTTTATATGCTTAATTTCGAAGTCATATTTACTCAGAAATTCCAGCTATCTAGTTTTCTTAGAGTTTAGTTTTGGTTGTCCAAACAAATGATTCAGACCATAGTGGTCTGTCCTTAGCTCAACTTTCCTACCCATAAGGTAATTCCTCCAAATTTTCAATACATGTACAATCACTGCTAACTCCAGGTCATGTGTAGCATAATTCCTCTCATGCTCTTTTAATTTTTTGGACTCATAACATACCACATGACCCCTTTGACTGGGAATTCCACCCATTCCTTCCTTGCATGCATCGGCACACACAAAAAAATATTCATTTGGATCTACAATATTCAATATTGGTACACTTGTCAATATTCCCTTCAACTGTTGAAAACTCTCTTCACACTTGGAAGTGTATTCAAATTTCACTCCCTTCTTTTGTAAATAAGTGATTGGACTTGCAATCTTTGAAAAAAAAAATTGAATCTTTGGTAATAACCAGAAAGACCCATGAATGATATAACCTCGATCACATTCTTTAGCACTGACCATCCTTTAATGGCCTCTATATTTTTAGTATCCAAGTAGTGAATATTCTTTTGATAAAATATGCACTTACCTATATTAGCATACAATATATGCTCTCTTAAAAAATTTAATACCATTATTAAATGTTGCTCATGTTCCTCTTATGATTTAGAGTAGATGAGGATATCATCTAGGAACACAATTACAAACTTGTCCAGGTACTTTCTGAACACTCCATTCATAGGAACATAAAAATTGTTGGGGCATTTTATAGACCAAATGGCACTACTATTAATTCATAATGTCCATATCTTGTTTTAAATGTTGTATTTTGTATGTCTTCTTCCTTTATCCTGAATTGATGGTAACCTAATCTCAAGTCAATCTTGGAAACGATTCTTGCACCTTTCAACTGATTAAAAAAAATCATCATTTCTGGGAAAATAATACTTATTCTTTATGGTAACCTTATTAATCAACCTAAAATCAATACACAACCTTAAGGTTCCATCCTTCTTTTTTACAAAAATAATGGGGCTCCTTGAGGTGAAAAAATTGGCATATATACCACTTTTTTAACAATTCTTAAAGTTCCACCTGTAACTCCTTCAATTCTAGTGTACCCATTCTGTATGGTGTCTTAGACACAAGGGAATCTCCTGAAACTAAATCAATGTCTCTCTTTGGTGACAATACTAGAATTTCTCTGAAAACGTCTTCAAAATACCTCAATACTAGATGGTCTTCAATGCTTTCCACTTTGTCTTTGGATACCTCCTCCATATGGGCTGCAAAAATGTGACATCCCTTCCTGAGGCTCTTCTTCAACTGCATAACTGAAATCTCTCTAACAACTACAACTCTTGGAATGCCTTGAATCTTTCCTTGTTGCCCTTCCTCATCAATACATGTGATTGTCTTGTTCTAATAGTCTAGGACAACATGATATTTTTAAAATCAATCCATGCCAATTAGACAGTCATATGAACCCATTGGTATGATGTTTACATCTACCCTTTTTCTAATTCCATTCATTTCTATCGGGAAATCTTTAACCAACTCATTAATTTTCCTCTTAGCCCCCATGGCGAACTGAACTAACCAATATTTCTTATGCTTACTTCTTTGCAAGTGAAATATTTCAACAATGTTAGCATTTACATAACTATGTCTAGCTCCAGAATCAATAATAATTGCACTGGGTTGGTTATCAATATTACCTTCCACTTCGATCATGGGGGATTGATACTTTTCCTGCTTGTTGTCCAAGGCTGCATAAATCATTGGCATGCTTCCTCCCATGTATTCCTCTATTTCATCTCCATGAATGTTGTGCACAATCCTCATTATTTATCCTTTCTGAGGATAGTCTCTATATAAGTGATTCCCCTCACATCCCCAACATTGAACATGTTTCTACCTTGGCATTTTCCCAAATGAATCTGCATTATTTTTCTCATTTTGGGATACCTGGCCTTGTTGATTTTATTGGGAGTTATTTATGAAAAAGGGTGTCTTAAATCCTTTCTACCTTTCATCCATTTTCCCTTTCATCTTGTCATTCCAAACATTTTGGAACACTAACCTTCCTTTGATTTTCTCATAAAGGTGTCTTTCTCTCCTTATGGTTTCCTCGAAGGTATTGGGGTTATCATATTGAATATTGTCTCTATAGAAGGAGAATAACCCACTTATAAACCTTTGTATTTTTACTTTCTCATCCTTGATGAAGTCAACATACTTCAACAATTCAAAGAATCTTTTCTCATATTCATCCATTGTCATGGTTCCCAATTTGAGTTCAAAGAAATATTTCATCTTTCTCTCATAGTAATGATCGTACAAATATTTCTCTTGGAAATATCCTTTGAAATTCCTCCGTGAGATCCTTTTCTCATCTAGGTTATTGACTTTCTTATGTTTATCCCACCACATAGTTTTCTTCCCTTGCAAGTGGTAGGTGGAAATTCTAGCTTCTACCCGGGATAGGTAATCATGCAGCTGGAAATATTTATTTTTTTCCAATAGCCAAGCCTCTACCTCTTCTCCTTTCCTATGTTCACCATTGAAAGTAGGTGGATTTATTTTCTTAATTTTAGTTTGAAATATGTCTGGCTCAAGCCTTATTATTTACCTATGAACATGAGATACAATTGAATTCCTTGGAGAATGATGGAGTGTACTCATTCTTCTTGAATGCCTATCATTTCCATGATCATCCCTTTTTCTATGGGATCTAGATGTTGATACTTGTCAAACACTAGATTCTTGCTTAGTGCCAGAATATTTTTTAATTTTTTTATGAAACATTTTCAATATCTGAAGTATCTCTTCTTGATCCTTCATAATCCTTTCATTATCACCTATGCAACTCTACACTTCCCTATGCATGCTTGTCATAGTGACAGGCTCTTTCCTATCTCCTCTTCCATTTGATTATGTCTCAATATTCCCCATGTTGACATGCAGACCTATGATCTCTTCCTCATGGATTTAATATCCTTGAGCATATCCCATGACTCCATTCCTCATATAAGAACTAAATTTCTTTTTGTACCTCTAATTCTACAAGAAATGTGCATATAATAATTATTGTTAGAAATATGCATAGCACAAAACATTTGATCATATAGAATACAGGTTATTTATTCATAAATTTATGAAGGAAATATTGCACCAATTCAAATTTTTATTTTGATGATGCATTCCTCCCCAAAACAACTCTCCAATGACTGTACTCATGCCTCAATATGAATTCTGAGTGAAAAGTTACAACAACTACATGTTGCAATTCCACTCTTTTTACTTCTACATAAATAGATTTATTAATTTATGATAAATTTAATTTTCCAAATCAAAATTCTGAGATGACATATGTATTATACTCCTCAATACCTTTACAATGACTATTTTTTTGCTCAAATCCGAGCTCTGAGCTGAATTTTATGGTCCAGAGAAGTTTAGGTTGTTTTACTCAATTTACTAATGTATGTTATAGGTGTATTATATCTCTTCCTGCACATTTTCAAGTGCCCAAAACCAAATTCTAACTCCACTTCTAGATTCTATGGGTCATGATCTTTCCATCAACTACTCATGTGCCCCTAACAGACTTCCGAGGATAGACATATGCCCTCTAGAAGTAATATTGATGCCAA
Source organism: Picea engelmannii (assembly GCA_009831015.1). NCBI lineage: Eukaryota > Viridiplantae > Streptophyta > Pinopsida > Pinales > Pinaceae > Picea > Picea engelmannii. The sequence goes on from ML778010.1 coordinate 2,097,087, forward strand.
AATTTTACCCTCACTATTTTGGTTGTAAATTTCTCATACGAGCTCCGTTTCTTGAATCATTTACCTCATTTCCAATAGCTCTAAATATTTTGTTTAGGGCCTCAAAAATTCCCTGCAAGTTAATGACCTTCAAAACATATAAAAAATTCAAAACATTTCACACAAAATTCACTGTTTTATTACTGTAACATTCCTTTAAATATCAATTGTCGATCTCAAATCATGATATGTAACAACCATTGATATGAAATTGTCAGCCATCAACAATTGGTATCATCCTTTTTATCTGGAAAATGTTTTTTCAAAGCCACTAATCCATCCATCGGTCGTCGATCGATTTCCCCAACACCCGATTTTTAGACAACTCTTAAATTGGTCATCAATGATATTTATGGGTGAATGAAAAACTCCCCATTGAGTATATAGAATCCCAACCATCAGGCCATTGGTTATCAATGATCCCCACTGACTATTGAATGCTTTCCCAAATCGGTTGATTTGACCATCGACCACTTATGTCGGTTGACATGACAACTATTGTTGTGGAATGACACGTAGATGCTGATGTGGAATGAAATGCCATCCTGAGGTGTCAAATTGGGTGACATGGAATGAAAAATGGTTGTTTATGTGGCATGACACGTAGATGATGATGTCATCATCCTCTTTCCCCCATCGAAAATCGGTCTATTCTCTTAAACAACTCGAACACCTCGCCGACTTCGGGTGATGTTGAACCATCAACACATCGGCCATCGAAGACTTCTCTTTCTTGATTAGAAATAATTTTCCAAATTCGACCAACCTCCTACCATCGTCTCATTAGCCATCGATGAATTTTATTAGCGATTGAAAATAATTCACCTAATTCAACCATCCCTCGACCATCAGCCATCGCCGACTTTTGTCGGCGATTCAAAATACTTTTTTGGATTCGACCAAAACCCAACCGTTGATTATCGGTGGTCAGAGATGTCTTATGGCCAACCCAAACTCTTCGTCATTTCAGCCGATTCATCCATCAGTCTTCGGTGATTTCTCTTGGAAAATTTCCAACACTTCATCAAACTTTTCAACCTAACCATTGGCCTTCAGTGGATTCAATTGTCGAACCTCACACTTATAAAATTTTAAACCAAAAGGTCTATGAATACAAACCATCGATCTGATCCATTTCCCATCCCCCGAAATGAATCTTGGTCATCAACTTGATCAACCTTTCAAACAGATGAAAAATTACTATTTTTTAAATTTATAATAGTGAATCCCAATTGTCAATCTCGAGTTAAAAAGAGATATCAGTCATCAATCCACCAAAATTCCTGTAACTCTACAGTCGTCCATTAAAACTTGAATTTTGACCATTCTAAGTCAAATTTCAATCTGCAACTTCACCGCTCTACTCCATTAACTATCTCAAATTGTCCAAAGTCATTAAAACTTATATTTCACTCACGAAATTGGGGATTTCACTCTAAAATATATGTTTTTCCCTGAGCCTGTAACAAAAACAATCTGCAATGACGAATTTCACAAATTCACAGACATCTTGGTCCATACAAGCCCGATGTTTGAACCAAATATGTGATACCATAATGTAATGTCCCCCATCCAAACCAAGGGACATTAAGGTGTGGAATATACATAAAAATGAAAATTTCTACTGACTAATTTAAATCATTTACAGTTAACTCATTTCCTGTAGCTTTCAGCTACAATTTAAAATAGATTTTACTATTGTCTATAACCAAAAATAGAAGCATCTATAACATGCTAATAATGAACATGAAATGCAGCTAAACAACTCATTACAACAACATATAAATCTCTTACAAATACACATAGTTCATGCACACCAATTAAACACATAATTTAAGACAACAACAACATAAAACACTTATTTTTTCACAATAGTTGTGCAATCAAATACTTGGGACAGATGTTCCACCCAACCATAGAATGATTTTTCCAAATATCAACAACCAATCACCCCTGAGCTAAGGCTAGAAATCCACAAAAAAGGGTGGTCTCTCACAATCCACTCATAGCTCATATAACTATGAGCCCAACTGATATTGTCCTACAACTATCCTGATTTTCCATCATTTCTCTTGCTCTTTCCCTGTCTAACCCAAGGAATGCACCATTCATTTATGAAGGATAACACAAGGGATGTACCATCCGTTTATCATGATTAACCCAAGGAATGTGTCATTCTTTCATCAGGGTCTCTGGCACGGGTAGCTAGGAATCTATCAGTTGGGAACTCAATGGAAACTGTTGCTAGGAAAACTATCAACAAACCAACAACAAACACTTGTTGTTTTAGGGAAACTCACATAGGAGTTCACTCTTTAGGCCTGAAAAATTGGCTCTTCAGTTTTCCATCTCCAATTTTCTCCAATTACATTCCACCTTTCTCTAGAATTATCCCTCCATGGTTGCATCAACTTCAAGCTCTTTTTCATTCTCCCTACTTTCTTCCCATGCACAAACTTGACCAACTAAAAACTGTTTCTCAAACCCATACAAATTTCCTTTCTTTTTCTTTACTTTATTGACTCACACTCTTCCCCAAGATGATTGTACTCAACCCCCATGTGCCGAATAAATTTTGGATGTGACCACTCACACCCACCCTCTTACATGTATTCAATGATTAACTTTGGGAACACTCAATAAAAAATGGGAGGGTTCATATACAAATAGAAAATTTAGGAAAATGGTTTAATTTAATATACATGGGTAATTTCTTTCTTGGACCCCTCTTGGCCATTATCCTAGACACTCCCCCCTCTTGTGAATTAATTCATCCACATCTCTTGTCCATGTCGCCTTAGAAAATGACATCACATTTTATTAATAAAACAAGGAAATAAAATTTGCATATTACATCTCTTGGTCGTAGCCACATATTATATCTACATAAGCATTAATTAAACTGGGGATTATAGTGGGGATGTTACAATAAGTATCAATATACTACTCTAAGTCTATAATTATATTATATATGCTCAATAATTTCCATATGCACTAAAAGAATATATATATGGTCCCTCCATTGGCTCTTTGTACGCCTACTAGTGCATATGCATTTAGAGAGTTTAATATCTTGCATTTATACCATTCCTATTCTTTGAAACTATCAATACTAAATGGATTTTTAAATAATATTAGAAGTACCTTTATGAGAAAAGAGAAAATTTAAGGAATTATCCCTCATTATTGTTGTTGCCTTGTGAGCTATGCTCACAATTTACTACTACAACACCTTCCATAGCATCATGTATCCTTCTTAATATTTTTACATCTTCATTTGATTTCATTGGCAATCCTCAAATTCCAGTAGATTATGGCAACCATCTTTGATCTTATTGTAACCAAATTTCCATTGATGTTCCCTCTTCTAAGAACTTTCTAGCCAAGAACAACTTGTCCATTCCACATTTCTGACCCAAATATCATACTAGTGTTTCATATTCAACATATTCTTCGTCCTCTAGTTAACATTTCCCAATCTTACCATGTCCAATTTTTTCCATACCTCATAGTGCTGCCAATTATATCACTTTTCCTTAATATCAATATTGTAGTCTTGTTAACCACTCTCTTCTTCTTTGGCCAATATGGCCTCAACCTAGACATCATCAATAAACATCACATCCCACTATCATGTTGCATTTATTTTTATTAAGTTTGATATAGACTCCTCAATATCCAACTATGTTTTACATATACTATCCAACATAGATATGCTTTCCCATTTCCTATTCCTTTGAATATATCCATTTTACAAACGAGTACACTTCTTTTTTAATTATTCGTTTATACACATGGAATGCACTCAACATCCCCTACCTTCATATCCCATCCATAATTTCCATTTACTTGCTAGAGTCACTCCCTTAGTGTTGCAATATCTTCGAACTAGATCAAGTATCTATATTATGGCATCCTTTTCCCTTGTCTCTAGATATCTTTATCGTTTGTTCCATCCTATAATTTATCTTCACTTATTTTATCACTCTGTAATTTCCATAGGTTGTAGAAGAAATTCACAGAGGTAACTACCAAACCACTTTGGAAGCTGGGATCTAGCCCTGCTAGCTTTAGAGAGGGATCTCTATATCAGATTTAGATTTGTTTGAGTTTTAAAATGTTAGGCTAGTTATGAAAGTTCGAATTTTGTTTGTTTGTTTGAAATAATTGGCTAGAAGAATGCTTAATTTTCCATTGGGCTATGGGGTATGTATTTAAAGATGAGGATCAAAGTCATATTTTAATAAGGTTTTATCCACAGGGAAGGGTAGTAAAACTATTGGATCTATTCAGATTAAATGGAATTAATAAGAGGGACAAGAGGGGAAAGTCCACTAAGTGGAGGAGCAGTTAAGAATTCCTTCACTCGGTTTCAGATGAAAACATGCAGATCATTAAAAAACTAGATACAGATTATATGAAATAAATTTTGTTCTTTTGACTTTATTTTAATGATTAGAATTGGAAATACATAAAATTATTATAGAGAATGAGAAAACAATTAACAAAGAGAGAAATACATCACCAACAATCTGACACAAGAATCATGTGAATAAGCCTCTTTTATTACTGATCGATCCTTTGAAGAAATTACACAATAGCTCCTGGGTGAAAAAAGCAACCCTCAATTATTCGAAGAGAGAAGTATTTCTAAAACTATTTACATCAGATCTTGTCATAAATGACTAGGATATTATGAAGGAGTATCTAACTAACTAGATCTCTAAAATAAAAAATATGGGGATTTGTTGATTTGCTCAGATCCTTGGTGTCAATTTGGTGGAAGTGGTTGGTGACTCATCTCTTTGAATTTCAATGGCTTCTCCATGTTGACTAGAACACCAAAACTATCTCTACTCAAGTAAAGCATATAGATCTTCCCGCCTCTTTTTACTGAGGATAGAAATCTTGAGTAATTTCTTATATATCTCATCCATTTCTTTGTACTTGGAAAATGTAGGTTTAATGATGAAGATATGTTTAATCTCATGATAAATACTCCAATCCAACTATAGTGTCTTCAGGAAAGATTTACCAGTAATGCTTCCCTGTATCCCTGCAAACTTTGAAGTGTCCTTTGCCACTGCACTCATATTATGTTTGTAATCAAACATAGTGATCAATTTGTCATTAAGTACTAATAATCTAGGGAGACATTTCTTATGTAGCACTTCAAACTTACTGAAAAATATCTGCACACCTATGACCATCACTTGGGCCTTCTCTTCTAGCCGCAACATCAACCCTTTTTTGGTCAGGACCTTCTTGATCTCAAGGATGGTATATGTTATGTACTCAATTTCTAGTTCTTCTAACTCATGCTTGTTTTTGGAATTCATAAATATGATAAGTTCACTGGCCTTTGTGGGTTTTTCTCCTAAATATTCCTTGATGATATCAATTGCTCACCTGGCCTTCTGTACTAATTCATGTTGCTCAAAGATGATTTGTATGGATGACTAGATTTATGACATTGACTTGCTGATATCTACCCAAATATTTTCCTCGGCTTGCGTTAAGGTTTTTTCCATGGCAGTCTCTTTCTGTAGTTGTTTTAGTTGCTAACTAAGCCTTTGAAACTTATGCATCTCTTCCTGGTGACTGGCTTGGAACATTGAATTAATATCCTGTAGGTTATTTTCCTCTTCCTGTAGTTTCCTGATCTCTTCCCCTTGAATGGACATGTCTTCCATGGAATTTACAAGTTTGCCAGATGCATATGAAACTTGTATTGGGATTGCTGATGGATTTTTTGTTGATGTGGATGCTTCTGCTATTCTAATTTCTCTCAGTGGAACTACCTCCAGTGGGATCATGGCCATATGCAATTTCCATTCCTTTTCCTTTATCAATTTATCCATTTCTTCTTCCATTTCTCTTATCTATGCATTTTGTCCCATGATAAGCTTCAACATTTCTTCTTTGTGGCATTTAGTCTCAGCCACTTATTTGGCTTGTGAATATTCTGTAGCTGGAAGTTTCAACTACTTTATCAGAGATGCTATATAAATATTCTTCTTTTTTATTAATTCCTCTACAACTTTGACATTTGTTGGGTCATATCCAATTTTCAACACCAATTCTTCCAATGATTTTATTTTGTTGTCCTTAGCCAAAGAAGAGTTTTTCTCCAGCTTCAATTGGGACTAAAGGTTGTTCAGGGACACTTGGAACTTTGAAGAAGTCATTGAGGTGTATTTCAAGGTAGATAATATCATCTCTCTTGTTTTCCTATGCATATCCATATGGTCCACTGGATGGACGTCCTTTACATCAAACTCAAAGGCAGTCTTCTTATAGTCTGTAGTTGTTTTAGGATGAGGAACTTGTGCTTGCAAGAATGCCATTTGCAATCTTCCTCTCTTTGTGTCAAATTTTGAAAAAAACCCGTGTTGTGCAGTGGAGGTATGCTTCCAAAACTGAGCATAGATGCTACTGTTGAGGAGCTCATTTATTTTCTTGATATGTTTGTATTTGTAAAAATTATTTGACTATGTTTTCTCATGAGATTATTCGACTGTCAGAGTAGTGTATGTTTGTATTTGATATGTTGGTGATGATGTAGACACTAACAATTGAATTTCTGAGTAGGTTGAAGAGAGGGGTCCCTCCATGACTATGGTGGACTGCATTTTTCCTTCATTGAGAAAGTTTGGTGCATGAGTGGTCTTGGCCCTCTTTCTGTAAACTTGGAAATCCTCATCTGATACCTTTGTGACTGAAGGAGAAACCTATTTTCTTGATCTCTTATCTGATTTATTTTGAGGTGTGTTGGTATGTGAAGCAGTGATAGGGTGATTTGTTCCTTTGTTTCTAGCAATATGTTTTCTTTCCATTCTATCTAGTTCATATACTTATCCACTTCTGGCTTCTGTGTGTGAGCATAAGGAGTGATCCTTTGTTTGAATATGAGCTCAGAGATGACACCAAATGGTTCATAAGTCCAAGTGGAAATCTGATTAAATATCACCTGTTTCAATAGGTTATATGCATCTCCTCCTGTTGATATGTTGTTGCATATAAAAGGGACAATCTGAGTTTTGATTCCAAGTTGTTGCTTCTTCTTTTCTGCAACAAAGTGGATATCATCAAAGTTCACCATCTTCCTTATGTATTCTAGTGAAAAATACTCACAGGGAGGTATTTTGCAAATATGTAAGGTGGTATCTCACACCCATACACTCTTATCTCTGTGTGGTTTTGGTATAAATACCAATCCCCTATATTGGCTAGATCAGAAAGGTGAAGGATTCTTTGGATTTCTTCATTGATCCTTGGATATGTGATGTTGTTCACCATGCAAACTACTGGGTGATAAAAATAGTCTATTCATTCCTTCAAACTGTACTCTACTGAATTTTTCCTCACCAATGAGGTCCATGAGGTCACTGACTGTGGGTTTCCTTCCTGGCTTAATTTATGAAATGCACATGTAAACTTGTCTGACTATAAAAAACAAGAACATATAAACCAGGTTTGAGGAATATCTTAACATTCCTTTAGTTTGAAACCTGAAAAGATGATAATGAATCTTATCATCCAGAAAAGATAGATAGAAATTAAATTTAATTGTCTCTCTTTCTTTTGTAGAAAAGATAGATAGAAAACTGGCGCAAACCCCCTTCCCTCCAAAGGGATGCTCGACCTCCTAGTCTTGGATCATTTGAAATACTGATTCAAAGAAACTCTTTAGGTCCCTTATTTCCCCCTAGTGACCATGACTATAACCGTGGGTATAACCCTTCACTATTTGGGCTTCGGGAATATCCTGAACTCTTCCTTCAACCATTCCCGAAACATGCTTCTTTGAGTCTCCATGCTTCCACCGTGTGTCTCCTCATATTTGTTGGCTCCACTATGGTTTGGGTTTCGTGACTTCATGAAACTCTCAGCTTGTCACCCATGAACCCTCAAACTCTGACTCCCAAATTCCTTAATTCGTTGCCTTGTGCTCCTTTCGTGATCAATGACTGGGATCCATTGTGACTTCGCTTTCGTCAAGCCTTCCGACACTCTGAAATCTGAAGTATCGAAACACCTTATGTCTATCCTCCTTATGAATTCCCCAGATCTGATAGTCTGGAATCATTCACCTTCCTCCAGAATGAATTCTTTTCCATTGACTTTAGTGAAGACTCTAGGGACTCCTTCCCTTAGATATTTACCAGCACTTCCCCTCCTGAGATTTACTTCCTCAGTTTCATTTGGACTCCTTCTTTGACACTTAGTCGAAATATTGATCTATGAACACCTTGTAATAGGTCCTCTTCCATAGTCGAATCCTTTGTGGATGACATTGCACTCCTTGCAATTTTTCTCCAACCGCTTCTATCTCTCATGAATGAAATCATGCTACTCCTCCTGATCTTTTGAGTCTGAAAACTCTGTCATGCAATCCTTGTGGATGTCAATGCACTCCTTGCACACATACAAGTTCTCATTATCTCTTTTGATATTTACGAGTCGAAACAGACTCGGTCATGCACTCCTTGAACTCGATCAATGAAGAGAAACAATTGAAGCTTACTCACTCTTCATAGGGACTAATACATTCAACTATACAAATGTAGTCATGGATACAAGAACAAAAAAAGAAATAACATAGAATTAAAAATAGCAAGTCTACCATTTACTCATTCAGATAGACATGATAACAATACACATTTTGAACAATATCCCTCTATTATATTCATTCAACTGAAACTTGCATCACACAATACTTCCCTGTATCTCCCAGTTCTTGACTACAATGGAAATCTATACATTAGATTCAACAGCCTTTCAATAGCCTGGGTCGTTTGACAAAATTGAAGCAATCAGGAATAGTAGAAGACTTCATAGCTGCATTTGAGCACTTGGATTTTCGAACAGAGGGCATGACTGATGCTTTCTTTCGAGAGTGTTTTATCAGTGGCCTCAAGGAGGAGATTCAAGCCCATGTCCTCATGGCTCGACATACGACTTGGGTGGAGGCTACTAAAAAAGCTAAAGAAGCATAACAAATTGTTTTCTCTCAAAACCGTAAGCCTTCCTTTATCCCTCGCCCTAAACCAGTAAACTCCACTACTCCCTCCGCCCCATTAAAGATCCAAAAATTGACCAGGGCTAAAATGGTTGAATGCCAACTCAAAGGCCTCTATTATAATTATGATGACAAATATTTCCCAGGCCACAAATGTAAGGAACAAAATCTTTTTATGGCCATCTCTGAGGATATTCCGGAAGAGGATGTTGACACTCCCCTTATGCCCGAGTCACCAGAAATCACTGACATAAACCCTCCCTCCAACCCTCCCGAAGTGGAACTGATCATTTCCCTCAATGCTCTCACCAACTTCTCTGCCCCCCAAACCCTCAAGTTAATCGGTTACATCAAGCACCGAAAGGTCATCATTCTGGTTGATAGTGGCAACACCCACAATTTTATTCATCACTGCATTTCCCAAGAAACCCATTGCTACATCCATGTTGTCAACAATTTCCAAATCATGATTGACAATGGTGGTTCTATGAAATGTGGTAGTGCTGTGAAAATGTGTGTCTCCAAATCGGTGACTACCACCTAAAATCCCATATGTTTGCTATTGACATGGGCGATTGCGACATTGTGTTGGGTGCAGACTGGCTAAGTACTTTGGGTCCCATTCTCATGGATTTTCATAACTTAACCATGCAATTAGACTAGGGAGGCCACCAATATAAATTCCAAGGCATCACTGTTGGTTCACCTGAGGTCATCAGTTCTCATCGCATGGAAAAACTGCTCAAAAAAGGTCATTCTGGTGTCATTGCCCAACTCCACGCCATACAAGCCACATAGACATCCCTAGTGCCCCAAGACCTCCAAGCCCTGATTTCTAAACATCAAAAAGTATTTTCCACTCCCCAAGGAATCCCTCCTTCCCACGGTGTTCATGATCATTCCATTCCCCTTGTCCCAGGAAGCCTTACCCCCAATATCTATCCATATCGCCACCCCTTTGCACAAACAAATGATATTAAAAAAATGGTCCAGAAAATCCTTACTATAGGCATCATCTGTCCTAGTACGAGCCCTTAATCGTCTCTGGTCATCATGGTATTAAATAAAGAAGGTTCTTGGAGAATGTGTCCTAACTTCTGTGCTCTCAACAAACTGACCATCAAAGACAAATTTCCCATTCCTGTCATTGATGACCTCCTGGACGAATTGAGTGGCGCCCAATTCTTTACCAAAATTGATCTTCGCTCGGGCTATCACCAGATACGTATGAAAGAGGCCGACATTCCCAAGACCACCTTTCGCACTCATGAGGGCCACTATGAGTTTTTGGTCATGCCCTTTGGCTTGTGTAATGCCCCCTCCACCTTCCAGAGCCTCATGAACCATGTCTTCCACCCTTTTCTCCATCATTTTGTCTTAGTTTTCTTTGATGATATCCTCATCTATAGAAAAACTTGGACAGACCATCTTACTCATGTAGATCAAGTTCTCCGCCTACTCTCTCAACACCAACTTTTCCTGAAACAATCCAAATGTGCTTTTGGTGCCTCAGAAGTAGAATACTTGGGTCATCTGGTGGGAAAGGATGGCGTCAGGGTGGACCCGAAAAAGATTTAAGCTATGCAAGACTGGCCGCACCTAAAGACTCTCAAAAGATTGCAAGGATTTTTGGGCCTAACAGGGTATTATCGCAAGTTCGTTAATAACTATGGAAAGATTGCAACACCTCTCACGACTCTCCTAAAAAAGAACTCTTTCATTTGGACTCCAGTAGCTGCTCAAGATTTTCAAACCTTTAAGACGGCCATGTGCACCACTCCGGTTATAGCCCTTCCCAATTTCACAAATACCTTTGTGTTGGAATGTGACACCTCAGGGAAAGGAATCGATGCTGTCCTTATGCAAGAGGGCCGACCTTTGGCCTTCACCAGCAAGCAACTGTCTAAAAATAATCTGGGAGAACCCATTTATGAAAAAGAAATGTTGGCGATTCTGCATGTCGTTGAGCTATGGCGTCCTTATCTCTTGGGGAAACGCTTCCAAATTAAGACCGACCATCAAAGCCTCAAGTACTTTTTGGAACAACGCATTTACTCCCAGGAGCAAAAAAAATGGGTGACTAAGCTCTTTGGATATGATTATCAGATCATTTACAAGAAGGGCAAAGACAATGTCGTGGTGGATGCACTGTCTCGGAAATATGAAGACGAAGGATCCATTTTTTCTCTTTCCTTCATTGTACCCGATTGGCTCCAAGCTGTGTGCCAGGAATGGCTTCAAGATCCCAAAAGTTTGCATCTGATCCAGAAACTGCAGAACAAGGCTCCGGCTCCCCCAGGGTACTCCTGGATCCAGGATGAGATTTGATACAAAGGCCGCTTGTATTTAAGTAAACAATCCAAGCTCAAATCCACGGTACTTTCTGAGCTTCATGCTACACCCACAGTGGGGCACTCAGGGTTCACCAAAACATATGACCGAGTCAAACATTCTTTTTTCTAGGATGGTATGAAACAAGACATTCGTAAGTTTGTTGCTGAATGTGAGGTGTGTCAACACAACAAGGGAGAAACAGTCAAATCTCCATGCACCCTCCAACTGCTTCCGATTCCCCCTGCTATTTGGAAGGATATCTCTATGGACTTTATTACAGGCTTACCCAAATCAGGGAATAAATTAGTCATAATGGTGGTGGTGGATCGCCTTTCCAAGTATGCTCATTTTTGTGCTCTTCACCACCCAT
>ML778010.1:2108901-2148937 GCA_009831015.1 Picea engelmannii
GAGTTGTCAACAAGTGTTTGGAAACATATCTGAGGTGCTTTGCCTCTGAAAAACAACACCAGTGGGCTCAATGGTTACCCCTCGCCGAATGGTGGTACAACACTACATACCATACAACCACTCGCATGACTCCTTTTGAAGTGATATATGGATAGAAGCCACCTTCAGTTCTCTCATACTTACCGGGTACCTCAAAGTTCCAGGCGGTTGACCAAACACTTACAGTCCGAGAGGATATCCTTCGTACCCTTAAAGAGAACTTGGTCATGGCACAAAATCGAATGAAGAAGCAAGTAGATCAAGGTCACTCCAAACGTCAATTTGCAGAAGGGGATCAGGTGTTTCTGAGACTGCAACCATATAAGCAAACTTCCCTCAAGGCCAAGCATTGTCAGAAGATAGAACCCAAATTTTATGGCCCTTACATAGTTCTCAAGCGTGTGGGACAAGTCACATATTAGTTAGCTTTGCCTAGTCAGTCGAAGCTACATCCTGTGTTTCATGTTTCATGCTTGAAGAAGGTGATTGGAACTAGGTGCCAAATTCAAACCAACCTTCCAAAGTTAGTTGAAGAAGGATCCATTTGGCTACAGCCAGAATCAGTTTTGGACCAGCATGAGCGTCGCCTGCATCAGAGAACCATCAAGGAAGTGCTAGTACAGTGGAAAGATATGACTCTAGCAGATGCCACTTGGGAACTAGCTACCATTCTGCAAGAATTTCCACATCTCAAGCATTGAGGAAAAGATTGTTTTTAAGGGGGCGGACATGTTAAGGTCCTAACCTACACATAGGTAGATCAATGTATTCGGATGTAATAAAGGTCAATATTAATAATGCCTTTCAATAAAATAGAATAAGGTGGATGTAAGAAGACCTAATAGAAGCTTCCGCTTCTAGAAGGATTTTCCTCTAGATGCTTCTCTTAATAGACATATTTAGTATAAATAAGGGTCGAGGGTATGAAAACCCTAGCTTGGATATTATTGTAACAGAGCATTGATCGACTGGAGGTTTCCCCCTTGAAGAGGCCTGTGAACATCGCTTTCTGAATCAAAGTGCTATTTCAGTTGTTGTTCTCATATTATTTATGTGTTATTGTGGATGATTATGCTAGTTATATTACTGTTATTCTGCCATTCCTAGCATTTTATTTTTGTTCTGCGTATTTATTAGATCCGGTATCTTGCACAGCCTCTCCTATGCAACAATACCAATCTTTTATATGAAAGGGTGCTCTTTGAGCCTTTCCCTCCAACTACTCTATGCTATCCTATCATAATTAAATGCTATCAACTACTTAACATTTATTACAATAAATATCGAGTCAGACAGATAAGAGCGCAAGCTCTAGATCTGTATTGCGATCTGACTCCTTAAAACAAGATACATTCTCGATCGATCTTACGCGATGGCTCAGCCTATGATCATTAAAGATGTTAATAATTCAAAAATATTTGTCAGGTATTACATTAATACATTGATATTTGAAATTCAAAATATTTCAAAATACATGCTAATGCACCAAGATGTCTCCCACTTATGCTTTGTTGGCGATGCTCCTGCATCATACTCCATTGACTAAAAAATTCAGGGACTCTTGTCCATGAGCTCCTACACTGATATTCCATGCTTCTGGATATCCGCTTCACTAACCCGATTGGCATATTCTATTGGTCATCCTTTCCACTTCACCAAGTATTCAAAATACATTTTGCTTCTGGTTTTCTTACCAACTCGTTGATCTATGATCTTTTCCATCTACAGGCTACATGAATTGTTTTCCTCCACTGAATCTCTCCTTGATCTTCTGATCCCTTGGTTCTATCTTCCCTGTATGGATACAGGTCTGCAATGTTGAATATGGGGGATATACCTACATCTTTTGGCAACTCTAGCTCATAATAATTCTCACCAAATTTCCTCATGATTTTACAGGGCCCTATATTTTTCAGCTTTAGCTTATTGTATGTTCCCTTTGGGAAACTCTCTTTCCTAAAATGTGCTAGAACTTGATCTCCAACCTCAAATTCAAGATTTATCCTATGTTGAGCAACTCTACACTTGTATTCACCGTTGCTCTTCTTCAACTGCTCCTTGATCTGATTGTGAAGTTCCTGCATTTCTGCAGCAAAGTCTTCGGCTCTGGCACTCCTAAAATCGCTCTACTTCAGATATCTCAATTCTGACACTCCCCTCGGAATAATATCATAAACTATTTGAAACAGACTTTTCCCAGTGCTTCTATTAACTAAGTCATTATATGAAAACTTGAATTTTGATAGAATTTGATCCCACTGACTATGGTGTTCAGTGACAAAACTCCTCAACAAATATCCTAAGCTTATATTCACCACTTCGGTCTGTCCATCCATTTGTGGATGATTCACAGAACTAAAAGTTAGCTATGTGCCCAATTGTTTCCACAACATCCTCCAGAAATGACCAACAAATTTGGTATCCCTGTCTGAAATTATACTCATGGGCAATCCATGGAGTCTCAAAACATGTTTGAAAAAAAAAAATCGCAACATGAGTTGCATCACTGGTCTTCTGGCATGGGATAAAGTGTTCCATATTTGAAAATATGCCCACCACCACAAATATGGAATCACTTCCTCTATGTGTCCTTGGCAATCCCAACACAAAATCCATGCTTATTACATCCCAAGGCCTCTTTGGAATAAGCAATGGATGATACAATCCATAGTTTTGTTTGTTCCCCTTGGCATACTGGAAAATCTTACATTTGTTCACAAATATCTTCACCTCCGCTCTCATACCTGGCCAATAATATGAACCATTTAATTGGGAAAAAAACTTTTCATGGCCGAAATGTCCGTCTAGACCTCCACTATGCTTTTCCTTTAACAAAGTCTCCCTCATTGAGCATCTTGGTATGCACAACTGGCCTCCTTTGATGTAATATACCTAGGCCGAACCAAATTGTAATGTAAATGAAAATGTACTTAAGCTAGTGAGTTGTTGATATCATTTTTTTATGCACCTTTCATGGCATAGTGTGCACATGTACTGCGCAATAAAATGAGGAAGTGTTCACATTCCAGATACCGCGCACAACATTTTAAGTGTGCGTGATTTTGAGGCCAAGGAGCCTTTCTGTATATGTTGTGCTTTATAGGCTGGTGAGCCAATTATTATAAGCTAGGAGGCTTATGTTTGTATTAGGCCAGAGAGCCTAGATGTTAAAGGCCAGTGCGCCTATTTTTGTATATGTCTCATCATTAATATAAATACATCGTTGCACACTGAACGACCACGATAAAAGAGTATGGGGGAATAAACTCCACTAGTTAGGGAAAGGGAGGGCTAAAAGTTAAGGAAAAGGGGATAAGCTAGGGAGCTTAAGCCAAAAATGAATATTATATTAATATTCCTTAAATCATAATGTATGGGAAATTATTTTATCCTAAGTTCTACGGATGGGGACAAGTGGGCGAAAGTAGCTCCCAATGTGACAAGTGTCAAGTTGGAAACATGCATACATATTGTTTGGACTTAGTTCATTTTCCATCATTCAGTCATCCATTGAGCCATACTATGAGAAATCACTCACATAGTCAGCTATCCTCCGTACCTTCATGTCATTGTATCTGAACCCGTATCCATAGCCATACTTGTTTGTGTTGTTGGTTAGTTGGGTGATGGATTGAAGAAGCAGTTTGTCAGGCCCGTGGGATATTGAAGAGGTGGGTTCTCAACCTGTGATAAATATCTCTTGGTGAGAGAAGTTTTGGGAATTGATTTACAAAGGTGCTAAACTACATCTATAGGTCTTTGAGACTTCCCGTCGGGCCTATTGCTGAAGCTCGGAAAGGAAGTGGGGCAACTGAAGAACTGTTGAGTAGAGAAGGGGAATAGTTCCTGGGGTGGGATAGGCATATGGGGGATGAGGGACTGTAGGTTGTTAGTTTCAGTAGGCATATGTGATGGAGTCTTTCCTGTTGTCCATGATCCATTATCCTGGTTACGAACCCCTTTACCTGAGTGGAGTTTAGTCCCAACTCAAGGGTGACCCACTTCTAAGAGTGATGAGCAGTGTGGTCTAAGGTTGGGAGGTTTGTGGAAGGTTTGCACACAGTTGGTCATATTCTTACCAAGATAAGTGTCAATTGTGTGATAAATTTACATGTTGCATTATTATTTACATGTTTATTTTTATGGGTTTATCTTATGTGTGGTTATAACTGTCTGTATATTTATGAGTATTTATTGTATATGTTGCATGTATACATTTACTGTTATTTCAGTGTGAATCTGTGCATTTACAGATGTATTTGTATGTTTACGTTATATATATATATATATCCACAAGAGTTCTTTGTGTATATATTTTAATTGCATGCAGTTCGAAAAATTTATCTAGCATAGCTTAGTTGGATGTTGGGTATGTTACAGTATGTTCAGCAAAGAATGAAAGTGTTTTATGGATTAGCATGGCCCAACATGGGTGGCCAGGGATGTTATAATATGGTATCAGAGCTTCAATTTTCAAAACTGAGCTTGGATGGGCCGATCAAGTTGATTTGAAGTGAAATTTCATAGAGGTTTGATTTCTAAGTGGACAAATTTTAGTTTGCAGAGTGTCTATGGTAAAAAAGTAACATCAATTGAGCGAAATTGAGAAAAATCCCTAATTTCTGTTGTTAAGTTCATTGAGAAAATTGAGAAATTTGGCTAAGTGGTCAGATATTATTGATTTAATATATGTTCTAGCAAATTCATCCCTGGAATTGGTCGAATTTGATGTTACAGTGAAGCCATGATAGATGGAGTGAAATTAGTAATTAAAATTCTCAATTTGTGAATTGAATTTGGGAAAAATTCGTTCCACAAATGTCAACCCACAATGATTTGTTGTTACATAGGTTGAATTGGTGTTATAGTGGTGAAATCGAGAAAAATTCATAGTTGCATAATGTCTATGGTAAAAATTGGGGAAAAGTTAAGCAAAATCCCTAATTTTTGCAGCGGAATTCACAAGGAATTAATGCGCATAAAAACGAATGTGCACAGGTGGGCGCACTAAAAATGCATAATGCATAGTAAAAGGCTTGTGATATGTAAAATTTGGGTGGCACGCGGAAAAATGTTGGCGCACTAAATTTGGGCACCAAGCGGAAAAATGTTGGTGTGCTAGTGCACACGCTAAATTTGGGCACCGTGAGGAAAAATGTTGGCGTGCTGGTGCGTGAGCTAAATTTTGGCACCGTGCATAAAAATGTTGGCGTGCTGGTGTGTGTGCTAAATTTGGGCACTGCACGAAAAAATGTTGGCGTGCTAGTGTGCACGCTAAATTTTGGCACCTCACGGAAAATTGTTGGTGTGCGGGTGGGCGCACTCAATTTTGGCACCGCACGGAAAAATGTTGGTGTGTGGGTGCACGCACTAAATTTTGGCACCACGTAGAAAAATTATGGCGTGCTAGTGCGAGCGCTAAATTTGGGCACTGCACGGAAAAATGTTGGCGTGCTGGTGCACGTGCTAAATTTTGGCACCACATAGAAAAATGTTGGTGTGTGGGTGCACACACTAAATTTTGGCAACATGCGAAAAAAATTTGGTGTGCGGGTGCGCACACTAAATTTTGGTGCCGCGCTAAAAAATGTTGGTGTGCAGGTGCGCCCGCTAAATTTAGTATTGCATTGTGTGCATATGCATAAAAGGTGCACATGGTGTGCACACACATAATAATGGTGCGCGTGGTGTGTGCAGTGTTGACAGAGCGTAGAGGAGTTTTGTTGGTTGGTATGCATGCTAAATTTGGACAGTGCGTGGAAAAATGTTGGCATGCTAGTGCGCACGCTAAATTTGGGTATCACACAGAAAAATGTTGACGTGCTAGTGTGCGCGCTATATTTGGGCACCACACGGAAAAATGTTGGCGTGCTGGTGTGCACGCTAAATTTTTGCACCACGTGGAAAATTTTTGGTGTGTGGGTGTGTACACTAAAGTTTGGCACCGTGCGGAAAAACTTTGGTATGCGGGTGTGCACACTAAATTCTGGCACCGCGCGAAAAAATGTTGGTGTGCAAGCGCACATACTAAATTTAGTATTGCACTATGTGCATAGGCATAAAAGGTGCACGTGGTGTGCACACACATAATATTGGAGTGCATGGTGTGTGCAGTATAGGCAGAGCGTAGAGGAGTTTGGTTGGTGCGCGTGCAGTATGAGTATAAGTTGTCACACAACAGTGTAGTAAATGGTGTGCACAAACTATTGGTGCACAATAGGGGTGTACTGAAATTTGGCATGGTGCAACACGTAGAGTGAAATGTGCATAGAATATCAGCATGCGATACAAAAATTGCATGCAATAGGTAATAGTGCAAGAACCAAAACTGCGCGTGGTGGATATTGGCATGCGACACAAAGGTACTGCGCACTAGTTATTGGCGTGACATAGAAGTGATGCATAGTGGTTATAAGTTTGTGGAGCATGAATTACCTTGTGTTTTTGTTGCGCATACTAAATATGTGTTTACAGGTTGAAATTTGTGCTTGCGAAGTCGTTTGGAGGGTGAACAACAACAAAAAACCAATGATTTTCTGCGACGTTTTATATCATTTGAATGTCATCTTTTTGTAGTGTGTTTTTTAGGCCCTTAAGAACATTTTTAGGTACTCAAAAACCATGAGAACAGAATTACACCTTGTCTTTGCATCTCAAATAAAAGATATCAGAGAGATCTTTCTAATGGTGTAAAATGTTCGTCAAACTAAGCTTTTATGAAAAACTTACAACACAAACAGTGGAGGGTAAAGTTTAAGACCCAACTAACTTCAAAGAGCCATAACTTTATGCTCTGAAATCAGATTGAGGCATAGGAGAAGTCAATGGAAATATATTGAATCGTAGAAGACATTCCTAGATATGAATTGAATTTCTAGGCATGTTAAAAGTGTTTAATATGGAAAATAAGGTACCTGTCGCATTCTAGACCAAAAACACGAATTGGCCTAGAACTTCAGCAGGTTGTAACTAGCAGCCCAGAACCCAGAAAAAGGTGAAACTTGGAAAAAATGTCCAAAATATGTATATGAAGAAACCCAATTGGGGTCCTATGAAAACTCCAATGGAGTAGGTGCAAAAATACATAATTACAACGCAGATTTGCGCCAAGTTGAAGTGTGAACAGAAAAATTAATGGACAATTTTCAAATAATCATAACTTTCTTCTCAAGACTCAGAATTGAGCATTGGAGTAGGCGTTGGAAAGGTATTGAAAAGTAGAATATTATTATTTATGCATAAAATTTATCTGAGCATTCAATTTTCCAATAAATCAGAAGAAATAATTCTGATATATTATTGAACCAAAATGGTTCATATTTTTCATGAAATTGTTGAAACAGTTAGTCTGACAAAGTTTTGTTGGCTGCACATTTTGCAGAGATAACGACAAATAGATCAGATCAGGATCAACATAGAGTCCATAGGAATGGAATATGCATAGGGTAATTATAGCTAGGAAGGTGATATCATAGGGATGGATGTCCATTTGGGTATTGAAGGAACAAACTCCAATGGACATGGAGAGGGAAGAGATGAAAATATGAATATAGTAGAGACTATTAGAAATTTACAGAAGGATGTCCAAAGACATAAAGATGATAATGAAAGGCTTATGAGAACCAATAAGCATCAATATGACTTCAACCTCAAGTTAATACATACCTTGAACATAATAGAAAAGAAATTGGATAAGGAGAGTGGCTCAAGAAAATTAGGAAGTCACGAGTCTCTTGATAAGAAAAGAAGAGAAATAAGTGTTATCAGACATCACCGTCACTCCCTGAAGCATTCCCATAAAAGATCACATATAATCTCAAGTCCATCCCCTGTCAAGAAGCATAATAGGTCTGGGGTGGATGAGCTATGGGGAGAAATGAACAAAATAAAACCTCCTACATTTGATGGTGAGCACAAGAAGGATGAAGATGCATAGACATGGTTGTTGGGCATGATAAACTATTTTCAATTGCATAATTATTCTTCTCATGCAGAAGGTAGAATTTCCATCTATCAACTCAAGGGAAAGGCATCCATGTGGTGGGATCAGCTTGTGCAGGTACAACACATTAAAGAGAAGAGTGTTGCTTGGAGGGAATTCAAGAAGTATTTTGAGAAGAAATACTTGACTAAGAGATAATATGACAAGAAAATGAAAGAGTTCTTTGAACTCAAGCTTGGGAGTATGACCATAGATGAATATGAAAGAAGGTTTTTAGAACTGTTGATGTATGTATCTTTCATCAAGGATGAAACAATTAATATTTAGAGGTATTTGAGTGGATTACCATCATTCATCAGTGACAAAATACAGTATGATGATCCCAAGACATTGGAGGAGACCATAAGGTGAGCTAAATTCCTATATGATTATAAAAAATAAAGGCCAACTTTCCAAAAATCTTGGGAAGACAAAAATAAATTAAATATGGATCAGAGGAAGAAGGGAACTAAACCACCATTCTTGAGAAATAATCCATAGGGACAAGCAACTTATAGAGAAACCAGAACGATTGAGACAAACGGTCAAAGGCCAAGGCAACCACCTATTCAATTTTGGGGTTGTAAAGGAGGTCATATGTTCATAGATTGTCCCTGCAGAGATGAAAAAGTGAGGACTATTTACAATGTACAACAACCTAAAACAGTTGAGGACATGGGCAAAAATGTACAAAGGATCTATTCATCCCTCGACAACAAGCAAGCATAGTATCAATCACATATGATTGAAGTGGAAGGTATGATAAACAACCAAACCATTGTTATTTTAATTGATTCAGGATCTAGTCATAGTTATATAGATCCTAGTATGGTGGAAAATTTTCATTTTCCAAGAAGCAAGCATGGAAAATATTGGTTGTTGCATCTGGCTACCAGAGCCAAAAGAAAATTTAATGAGATGGTTAAATCATGTCTTATGGACATGAATGGATGGAGCACCATGGCATATTTGAACATCTTTCCTTTAGGTTCCTATGACTGTCTAATTGGGATGGATTAGTTGGACCAACATCATGCTATCTTAGACTATCATAACAAGGCATTTACTTGCTTGGATGAGGATGGGAACCAAAGGAAAGTGCAGGGAATTCCCAGGGCATTAAAAATCAGAGAAATTTCGGCATTGTAGCCGAAGAAATTTTATAGAAAAGGGTGTCAAATATTTGCATC
Organism: Picea engelmannii; assembly: GCA_009831015.1. Taxonomy (NCBI): domain Eukaryota; kingdom Viridiplantae; phylum Streptophyta; class Pinopsida; order Pinales; family Pinaceae; genus Picea; species Picea engelmannii. The sequence continues at coordinate 2,118,112 of ML778010.1, forward strand.
TCATATGGAAGAAACACCTAAAGACAAGGTGCCAAATTTGGAAGATGATGCAGCCCTGGAAGATTTTGAAGATGTGTTCGAGGTACCATGACTACCCCGAAAGAGAGATATTGATTTCTATATAAATTTAATGCCTGGAGTAGCTCCAGTGTCAAAGACTCCTTACAGAATGAGTACACTAGAGTTGAAGGAGTTGCAAATGCAACTTGAAGAACTTCTAAAGAAGGGGTATATATGCAAAAGTGTGTCACCTTGGGGTGACCTTGATTCAGATTATTTTCGGCATGAAATAAGAGCAAAGATATAATAAAGAAATGCACAAAGATATCATGTATATATAATAATATAATAGAAATATATCATAGATGCAACCATAAACACATAGATACAGTAATACATGATTTCTATTAATGAAAGAAATGTACAGAGGTTGTAAAAATACAGAGTGAAAGACTCGCTAGAATGGTGGTAGCTTATCTCTAAGAAGAGATGTGATGGATACTCGCATTCACAAGAAGATGATTACAATGAGGCTCTAAAGGCCTTTTTACAATAAACAAGAATTCAAAAAACCCTAGACATCCAAAAACCCTAACCCTAGAAGATGAAGCACCAAAAGTCATGTGGGCTCTGTTTGGGTAAGTTAGTACATCAACTTCTCGAGGTCATAACGTTTGCATACGATCTCCGTTTTAGGCGTATGATAGCTCGTTGGAAAGGTATCGTTGAGGATATTCATTTTGGGGGCTTATTCATGCATTCAAATATCATTGAGAACCTCAATCTTGAAAAACCTTCATTTAGGCCTTGAAAATGGCCCTGAAAGTTAAAACCTGCTAAAAATAGTAAATTGCCAAAATTACCAGAAAATTGTTTTGAGCGAGTCAGAAAAGGTGGGTGGCCACCGATATCCACCTATATCAATCCTCCCTCCTTAGGAAGAAATGGTCTCCATTGTGTTGAGTTCCTGGGGGAGAGCGAAAAGTGTTTGTTGGATCTGCATCTTGGTGAGCTACTTGTATTGCTGGAGACGTCGCGCTGCTTAGTTTGTGGAAGTTTGTCATGAACCTATTGAAGCTGGGGTTGTTCAACAAGTTGAGATACATGAGAGGAAGGTGTGCAGAAGGAATATTTGCACTTTGTTGCAACCTTTTCGACTTGCTTTTGCTGGATAGAAGGTGCAGGGGGTGAGGTTGTAGTGGTTGCAATGTCCTTCTGTTCCCCTTTTGAAAATATTGTGAAGAATTTGAATTTTGCAGTATGAGATACTACCTTGTGACACTTTTTACGTGGAACAATAGTTGGAACTACCTCTAGTATTCTGTAGAGATGACCCCCAAAAGTAACAATGACACTACGAGGTCAAGACTCATAACAACATTGCGTCTCCACATATATGGTTGGCCCAAGAGAAAATCACAGACATCCAGTGGGGAAACATCACATAATACCTCATCCTTGAAGGGTTGGATGCCATATGAAAATCAACATTGTTGGTTGACATGGAGATCTCATCCTTACCGAAGCCACCTGATGTTGTATGGATGTGGGTGTGGTGTTGTCGAAAATCCCAACTATTTGACGACCTCTGCTAAGATGAGGTTTTTCTGGCTTCCACTATCAACAATAAAATGCAGCGGGGCCCCCTTCACCCACATTTGTGAATGAAAAAGACACTACCCCTCTTTAGGATCTGTTGGTTCTTCTGGTTGAATTGTTGCGGTCGCGACAATAACAGTGGGGTCTGTGTCAATAATCTACCCTTTACTAGTATTTTCAGAATTAGATTCGGAATCAGGGTTCGTCTCCTTGTCTTTGATCTCGGCCACCAATGATTTTTTTGAGTGACATTCATCGGTGTTGTGCCAGGGGATTTTGTGGAAATCACACCATTTTATGGTGTCCTTCTTTGTCTTCCCGTGACCCTTCTTTTCCTGTATCTTGGACTAGTTTTCAAGAGACTGTTTGTTAGGGCCATCTTTGTCATACTTTGGTTGTTGCGGATTTGCAGACCCGAATTCTCGTTTGTTCTGGTGCTTAAATTTCTACTCAATTTTAACAGCATATCGATAAGCAACACTGAGTGATGAGATGTCTAGAAAACCCATTTCAGTCTGGATGTATCTATGTGGAGCCCCACATTATTTTAGAACCAAATGCCATTCAGAGTCTTTGATACCCAGCTTGGTGCGTAAGGTATGGAAGGTATTGGTGAACTCTAGAACTGCTTGGCCCCTCTCTTGCCACAGTGTGGTCCATCTCATGTACTGGTCCTCATAGTTTCCAACAGGGTAATACTGTTCCTTTACCGCATCCACAAAAAAATCCCAAGTGGGATCGACTCCATATATTCCAGACTCCTCTGTGGAACTTTGCTCCCAGTAATTTTCCCACCAATGTTTGACATGGGGGAGAGCTTTAAGGAGTGCGAAGGTGATCTTTTCTTTGTCGGAAAAATTGTGAACAAAGAAATAACCTTCTAGCAGAGTTAACCATTTTTCTAGGGCTTCTGCATCTATCTGTCCTTCAAATACAAGAATATCAAAATCAAATTGTACCTTGAAAGGAAAGGTGCCTCCAAAGTGGTCGCTTGATGAAGATGTGCCTGATGCTATCGACAGGCATTGAAGGATGTGGGGAAAATTCTCCATCATTTCGTCCCTCTGTCGCGTGAGAGCTTGCTCAAGTAATAGATTGATAGGATCATCTGCCCCGTCATTTTTCTTTTCTTCCGCCATTGAGGGTTTCTTGGGTGTGCGAGAGTGATTGTATTTAAGAGAGACAAGATCGAGACCCAACTTGATATACTCAGACCTCGTCGGGGACATGTTTTGAAAAAACAATCAAGAGCAACCTACTCTGATACCACTGATCCAAATTATTTTTGGCACGAAATGAGAGCGGAGATATAATAAAGAAATGCACAAAGATATTGCGTATCTCCAATAATATAACAGAAATATATCAGAGATGCAACTATAAACACAGAGATACAATAATACACGATTTCTATTAATGAAAGAAATGTACAAAGACTATAAAAATACAGAGTGAAAGACTCGCTAGAATGGTGGCAGCTTATCTTTGAGAAGAGATGTGACGTCTACTCTCATTCGCAATAAGATGATTACAATGAGGCTCTAAAGGCCTTTTTAAATTAAACAGGAATGTCAAAATCCCTAGACATCCGAAAACCCTAACCCTAGGAGATGAAGCGCCAAAATTCATGTGGGCCCCATTTGGGTAAGTTAGTACATCAACTTCCCGGGGTCGTAACTTTTGCATATGATCTCTGTTTTAGGCATATGATAGCTCATTGGAAAGGTATCGTCGAGGAGATTTATTTTGGGGGATAAATATGCCTTTGGCTATCATTGATAACCTCTCTCTCTAGAAAAACCTTCATTTAGGCCCTCAAAATGGCCCTAGAAGTTAAAACCTGCTAAAAATAGTAAATTGCCAATATTGCTAGAAATTTTTTTTGAGCCAGTCGAAAAAGGTGGGTGGCCACTGATATCCACTTGTATCAGACCTAATGTTGTTTATGAAGAATAAATATAGGACATTAATATTGTGCATTGATTTCAGACAGTTGAATAAAGTGACTATGAAGAACAAGTATCCTCTACCAAGGATTGATGATCTCTTTCATCAACTGAAGGATTCCATCTTCATGACAAGGTATGGTCATTATGAGTTCACAGTGGTTCCATTTGGGTTGTCAAATTTACAAGTTGTTTTCATGTGCTTAATGAATGGTGTTTTTTGAGTCATTGTTGTTTTGGATGACATCATTGTATATTTCAAGTCAGAGGAAGATCATGCGAATCATTTGATAATGGTGTTGCAAGTATTAAGATACCATGATTTTTATGCCAAATTGAGCAAGTGCTCATTTTATCAGAGGAAAATTCATTATTTGCGACATATCATTTCAGAGGATGGGATAACAGTGGATCCTGAAAAGATAGAAGCCATTAGAGAATGGTCAGCGCCAAAGAATGTGACAGAGGTTAGATAATTAATGGGCCTTTGATCCAGGTGAATATCGGTGGCCACCCACCTTTTCCAAATGGCTCAAAACAGTTTTCTGGCAAGTTTGGCAATTTACTATTTTTAGCAGGTTTTAACTTCTGGGGTCATTTTGAGGGCCCAAATGAAGGTTTTTCGAGATCAAGGTTCTCAATGATATATGAAGGCATTATTGAGCCCACAAAATGAATCTCCTTGATGATACCTCTCCAATGAGCTATCACACGCCTAAAATGGAGATCGTATGCAAAAGTTACGACCCTAGGAAGTTGATGTACTCACTTACCCAAACAGGGCCCACATGACTTTTGGTGCTTCATCTACTAGGTTTAGGCTTTTGGATGTCTAGGGTTTTTGGCATTCCTTCTTATTGTAAAAATGCATTCAAATTCTCATTGTAATCATCTTCTTGCGAATGCGAGTAGCCGTCACATATCTTCTCAGAGATAAGCTGCCACCATTCTATCGAGTCTTTCACTCTGTATTTTACAGTCTCTGTACAGTTATTTCATTAATAGAAATCATGTATTACTGTATATATGTGTTTATGGTTTCATATCTGATATATTCCTATTATATTATTGAATATCTGTGATATCTCTGTGCATTTGTTTATTCTATCTCCGATCTCATTTCGTGCCGAAAATAATCTGTATCAGTGGTATCAGAGCAGGCTGCTCTTGATCATCTTTTCAGTGCATGTCCCCAACGAGGTCCAATTATAGCAAGTTGGGTCTCGATCTTGTCTCTCTTGAAGACAATCACTCTCTCACACCCAAGAAACCCTCAATGGAAGAAGAAAAGAAAAACGACAGAGCAAACGATCCTATCAATCTGTTGCTTGAGCAAGCTCTCACGCGACAGAGGGACAAAATGATGGAGAAGTTTTCCCACATCCTTCAATGCCTGCCGATAGCATCAGGCACATCTTCATCAAGTGGCCACTTTGGAGGTACCTTTCCTTTCAAGGTACAAGTTAATTTTGATATTCCTGTATTTGAAGGACAGATAGATGCAGAAGCCCTAGAAAAATGGTTAACTCTGCTAGAAGGTTATTTCTCTGTTCACAATTTTTCCAAAAAAGAAAATATCACCTTCGCACTCCTTAAATCTCTCCCTCATGTCAAAAATTGGTGGGAAACATACTGGGAGCAAAGTTCCACAAAGGAGTTTGGAATATATGGGGTCGATCCCACTTGGGATTTTTTTGTGGATGCGGTAAAAGAATAGTATTACCCTGTTGGCAACTATGAGGACCAGTACATGAGATGGACCACACTGCAACAAGAGAGGGGCCAAGTAGTTCCAGAGTTCACCAATACCTTCCATACCTTGTGGAATAATCTGGGTATCAAAGACTCTGAGAGAAATTTGGTTCTAAAATACCGTGGGGCTCTACACAAATACATCCAGACTGAAATGGATTTTCTGGACATCTCATCACTCGGTGCTTCTTATCGATATGTTGTTAAAATTGAGAAGAAATTTAAGCACCCGAACAAATGGGAATTTGAGTCTGCAAATCCGAAACAACCAAAGTATGACAAAGACGGCCTTAACAAACAGTCTCCTGAAAACCAGTCCAAGACACAGGAAAAGAAGGGTCATGAGGAGACAAAGAAGGACACCGAAAAATGGTGTGATTTCCACAAAATCCCTTGGCACAACACCGATGCATGTCGCTCAAAATAGTCATTGGTGTCCGAGATCAAAGACAAGGAGATGAACCCTGATTCAAAATCCGATTCTGAAAATACTGGTAAAGGACAGATCATTGACACAGACCCCACTGCTATTGTCACAACTGCGACAATTCAACCAGAAGAACCAACAGATCCCGAAGAGGGGGAGTGCCTTTTTCATTCATAGATGTGGGTGAATGGGACCCCACTACATTTTATTGTTTATAGAGGAAGGCAGAAGAACCTCATCTCATTAGAGGTCGTCAAAAAGTTGGGATTTTCGACAACACCACACCTCAACCATACAACATTTTGTGGCTTCGCCAAGGATGAGATCTCTGTGTTAGCCAACAATGTCGATTGTCATACAACATCCAACCTGTTAACATTAATTCTTGTTAAGAGGGGTGGGTTGTTTTCTCTCCTTTGAGCCCGTAGCCCGAGCTACAAAGAAGTAGGCCTAAAAGTCCAACAAAGGAATTTTGTCCAAGGATGTGGTCGTGAGCACACCATGCAGTGCATAAATATCAATTCTGGTGGTGAGGATCGATCGATGGAGAAGATCTTCGGTCGACAGATATTTGTGGCCGATGGAATTGCGCCATGTTTAGCATAGGAATCGGGCCCACAGTCTCACCAAAATGATCCAGGCTATCCATCCCGGAGGAGCACGTGGTGCACAATCGGGCTCTATCACAACTTTGCCCATCGTGACCTTGAAACACTTTTTCTCTATAGTTGGGATTCCCGAGACACAAAGTGCCGAAGGCACCCAGGAATCGGGCCCACAAACTCGTCGAAATGATCCAGGCCATCCATCCCGGAGGAGCACGTGGCGCACAATCGCGCTCTGTCGCAACTTCACCCATCGCGAACTTGAAACGCTTTTTCTATGCAACTGGGATCCTCGAGACGCGAAGTGTCGAAGGTGCCAAGGAATCAGGCCCACAATATCACCAAAATGATCCATGTCGTCCATCCCAAAGGAGCACGTGGTGCACGATTGGGCTCTATCGCCACTTCGCCTATCGTGGCTTTGAAGAACAAGGATCAGCTCCCTCCCATCCATGATATGCGAGATGCAAAGGCATCTAGGATTCGGGCCCACATTATCGCCGAAGGTGTTCTGGGCCGTCCGATCAAGGAGAGACACGTGGCACATGATTGAGCTATATCGCCACGTCACCTATCGTGACTTCGAAGAACAAGGATCAACTCCCTCCCATCCACAATACATGAGATGCAAAGGCGCCTCTGGGTGCGGGCCCACTGTCATAGCACTGGGTCGTATGGAAAGGGGACAAAGCAAATAAGGGGCATGGAGCCAATGTTTTCAAGAAAAAATGATCGTGGCCATCAGTTTTAAAGCCCATCCAACCATTGATCTTGGAGGGCCGTTTCACGAGATTGGGCACCAGGAAATTTGAAGGTAGAAGAAGTAGAAATCCCTGAAAGAAGAAATGTCGAAGTGCCCTTGGAGAGAGGTACTAGGTCATGGCCCTGGGTTACATTGATGGTGGTGCCAGAAGAAAGGTAGGCTAGCCTCCGAGCCTTAGAGAGAAAGCACGTGGTCTTCTCCTCAGCATATCATCTCGGCCACTCCCTAGGGAAGCAGTTAATGAAAATCGAGCAGGTAGATGAAACCTCATCTCGAGCCATAAATGGAAGGTATGGGAGGCCTAGAGAAATCATCCTGTGGTACCCTTGTGTGCAGGTCCCCCCTTGCAAGAGCCATGTTGAGTTAAGGTGGCATCTGACGAAGGAATTATGTCTAGGTTTGACTGAAAAGACGCCACACCTTGGAGGTTCGAGCACGCCTCTGTTGGGAAAAAATTTCTGAGTATATATACTCAGTTTTTCTATTTTTGTAGGCATCGATGGTTGAGCTAGGCTCCCAACTATAAAGTTTCTGAGGAAACTTTGGTTATGTATTTTGATTTGAGATTGTCAAATTAATGGAAATCAACTTCTTTTTCCTTTTTATTTTTGTTTGTTAGCTGTTGAAAACACTCGAGATTGGAGGATCCAGTCGGGAGTTGCATATATTAAGATGACAAATGGTTTGTCACTGCAATCTCTGCACCAGTCTTAAGAAGTCTCCCACACTATCTTTTTCATCTTGCACTGAATGATTCGGACTTGGATGGTCCAATCGAATGGTTGTGGCTGCATAGTATGATAGATTTGATCAGTGTGCAGTTATCACTGTTTCATTTAGGCACATTTTAGTGTCTCGGTTTTCTTTCCCGAGTTGTTTTAAGGCCTGATGCCTAGAGCAAGCTCCTCTCTTTTCTCCCTAGTCTTCCCTCTACTCTCGCTTTAACTCAAATTTCTGACTGAAGTTAGTTATGGCCCTCACTTTCCTTTGCATTTCTGACCTAGTTTTCTGAGTTAAATGATATTGATCTGAGTTCACTCACATCCGATCACCCCTTTAAAACAAAATCATGACATAAACTAATGGGCGTCGGCCTCTGCTCCTGTTGCAATCCAAGAGTAACTTCCGATGCCAACATTTCTGGCATCGTTGTCGGGGACGAAGTTGAATATTTTCCCCAGGATTGAACGACTTTGAGTCTGTGATTCTGAAGGTGCATCAGGCATTAGAGCCCTTGAAGATTGCTACTGTGCACCTGGCGAATCCACTGTGGCTACTCCAAGGTTTCCACATCACCATTTCAGTTTCGGATACTTTAGCACACTTGAAAGCTGACCCAGAGGATCTTTCTCAAGAAGGTTTCAACAACTACTTTCTCAGCATGAGAAGCTTCCTGCGGTAACAACAACGTAAGATCTGGCCTTTGATGGTGAACAAGGACCAGGCATATTCAAAGCTGTGAATATTTCACCTTGCGACTCCATGATTCGAGGATCGATTGGCGACTCTGTTGGTTTGGAATGGAGAAAATCCTAGCTCGGAGGTTTGCTCCTTTAAATTTTTCTACTATTCCTGGTTTTCCTAATGTTGTCCCTTCTCCGGATGAATGGGGCGATTATTTTCCCATATTTAGAGAGCATGAAGAGGACAAACCTGCTCAACATCTCTGTGAGTTTCATGAACTCATGCATCAGTGGGAGATACATCATGAGGATGTGTTACTGAAAATGTTCATGTTCTCGTTAGCAGGGGATGCTCATGAATGGTATCGTTCTCTACCCCCTGCTAGCATTTCTTCACTCAGTGAATTTCATGCATCTTTTAATAGGTGCTATCAAAAGTTTTATTCCTCTGAGTTTATCTGTCATAGTTGTTGTGGGGGATGTGAAGACAGTGAGCAAGATATGGTTGTGTCTCATGAAGGTTGTGAGGATAAGAGAAGATATAAGGATGAGGACCCTGGGGAGGAGGAAGATGCTTTGGGCAAAGTTAGGGAACTGATAAAGTCTCTCTCTGCCCAACTGGATAGATGGGAAGTTGAACGATGTGCAAAGGATTTTCCAGCCTTTGAAGAAGATTCTCTTGGTATCTCTAACATGGATGATGGTGAAGATCCCAGGGAGGAAGAAGACACCCTGAGTGAGCTGATGGAGCAAGTGAAATATCTCTCTACCCGATTAGAAAGGTTGGAATCTGTAGACAACGAAGAGCATTTTCTATTCCTTGAGGCAGATGTTCTTGGTGGATCTTTTGAAAAGGATATTGAAGATTTCATAGCTATAGAGACATTAGCTTCTATCCCTGGTGAGCCTGTTGTTTCAAATTTTAAAAAGGAAGCGATGGTGGAAATGGATGGTTCTCTTTTTCTTCACAAGATTTCCCATGATGTGTTTACATTAGTGGTTGAAATGGAGGAGTGGGGGATAGTTCCATTTCTGGAAGTTGGAGAAGCTTTGTTCTCCCCCGACTTTGATGATTATTTGGAAGAAGAGCAGCAGAACCCCACATCACCTTTTGTTGATCAGAGCAGCCAGCCTATGTATGACAACTACGAATCAGATTTTGATCTCGATATGCTGGATTTCCAAGAACAGACCGCAAAGCCTTGTCCTCTGTTCACTAAGGAAAATTATCATGAGGAAATCAGCCATCCAGTCCTTCAAGAGATGCTGAGCAGTATGAGGAAGAAAATATTTTTTCCACAGGTCCTGTTTATGACCATTATGAATCTGACCCTCGGGAGAACCGAGAAGGAGAGCTAGAGGAGCATTTTACTTTTTGTCCAGAGCCAGTCAGCAAGCAGCCAATGCCTGAGAACTGTTAGCCTACATTATTTTTCCACCCACAGGTGCTTACCAGGGATATTCAGCCACACGTGAACAACTGTGCAGCAGAGGAGGCTGTCTGTCGCCAATTTTCTGGATTTTTCCACTGGTCCTATGAGCCTGTGAAGGAATACATGAAGTTGTATTTCCTTCACAATTTGGAGCCACCCTATTTCATCTCGACTTCATTCTATAAGAAGGAGTTGAAGAGATTAACTGTTCTGCTGTCACAGTTACACCACCTGTTTGTAATCATCGACAAAAGGAAGGAGCTTTTGTTTAGGAAGTTGCTTGAATGGCTATGGTGGAAGTTTGATTTCACCTAGCCCCATGTAAAGGATTTTATTAATTTAGGACTGTACATAAATATGCTCCTTTGAGCATGTATCTTTATTTTGTTGCTTTTACATTTTGGCCTGTATTTTCAGCAGGGTTTTTTGATCTCGACTCCATAGCCCAACAGCAAGGAACTGAAGCTGGAAATGAGTTCTTAGAGCATCGCAGGGACGAATCTATCCCCCATGGAGCCTAATGTTAACATTAATTCTTGTTAAGAGTGGTGGTTCGTTTTCTCTCCTTTGAGCCCATAGCCCGAGATGCGAAGTAGTAGGCCTAAAAGTCCAACAAAGGCATTTTGTCCAAGGATGTGGCCCTGAGCACACCGTGTAGTGAATAAAATCTCAATTTCGGGCTTAAAATGTTAGCAGACGCACGACCCAGTGTGTGGTGGCGAGGATCAATCGATGGAGAAGATCGTTGGTCAACAGATATTTGTGGCCGACAGAATTGTGCCATGTTTAGCATGGGAATCAGGCCCACAATCTTGCTGAAATGATCCAAGTCATTCATCCCGGAGGAGCACGTGGCACACGATCGGGCTCTGTCGCAACTTCTCCCATCGTGACCTTGAAACACTTTTTCTATGAAACTGGGATCCCTGAGATGTGAAGTGCTGAAGGCGCCCAGGAATCGAGCCCACAATATTTCCGAAACGATCTGGGGTGTCCATCTCAAAGGAGCACGTGGCGCATGATCGGGTTCTGTCGCAACTTCGCCCATCACAACCTTGAAACACTTTTTCTCTGTAGCTAGGATCCCTGAGATGCAGAGTGCCAAAGGAACCCAGGAATTGGGCCCACAATCTCACCGTAATGATCCAGGCCATCCATCCCGGAGGAGCATGTGGTGCACGATCAGGCTCTATCTCCACTTTGCCTATCCTGACTTTGAGGAACAAGGATTAGCTCCCTCCCATCCATGATATGCGAGATGCGAAGGCATCTAGGATTCGGGCCCATAGTATCGCCGAAGGTGTTCTGGGTCGTCCGATAAAGGAGAGACACGTGGCACACGATTGGGCTATATCGCCACTTCGCCTATCGTGACTTCGAAGAACAAGGATCAACTGCCTCCCATCCACAATACACGAGATGCAAAGGCACCTCTGGGTGCGGGCCCACTGTCATAGCACTGGGTCGTATGGAAAGGGGACAAAGTAGATAAGGGGCATGGAGCCAATGTTTTCAAGAAAAAATGATCGTGGCCATCAGTTTTAAAGCCCATCCAACCATTGATCCTGGGGGGCCGTTTCACGAGATTGGGAACCAAGAAATTTGAAGGTAGAGGAAGTAGAAATCCTCGAAAGAAGAAATGCCGAAGTGCCCTTGGAGAGAGGTGCTAGGTCATGGCCCTGGGTTAGATTGATGGTGGTGCCAGAAGAAAGGGAGGCTAACCTCTGAGCCTTAGAGAGAAGGCACGTGGTCTTCTCCTCATCATATCATCTCGGCCACTAAGTAGGGAAGTAGTTGATGAAAATTGAGAAGGTATATGAAACCTTATCTCCAGCCATAAATGGAAGGTATGGGAGGCCTAGAGAAATCAACCCGTGGTACCCTTGTGTGCAGGTCCCCCCCTGCAAGAGACATGTTGAGTTAAGGTGGCGTCTGACGAAGGATTTATGTCTAGGTTTGACTGAAAAGACGCCACACCTTGGAGGTTCGAGCACACCTCTGTTGGGCAAATTTTTCTGAGTATATATACTCAGTTTTTCTATTTTTGTAGGCATCGATGGTTGAGCTAGGCTCCCAACTGTAAAGTTTTCGAGGAAGCTCTAGTTATGTATTTTGATTTGAGACTGTCAAATTAATGGAAATCAACTTCTTTTTCCTTTTTATTTTTGTTTGTTAGCTATTTAAAACACTCGGTAATGGAGGATCCAGTTGAGGGTTGCATATTGTAGGATGACATATGGTTTGTCACTGCAATCTCTGCACCAGTCTTAAGAAGTCTCCCACATTGTCTTTTTCATCTTACACTGAATGATTCGAACTTGGAGGATCCAATTGAATGGTTGTCGCTACATAGTATGATAGGTTTGATCAGTGTGAAGTTACCACTGTGTCGTTTAGGCACATTTAAGTGTCTCTATTTTCTTTCCCGAGTTGTTGGAAGGCCTGATGCCTAGAGAAAGCTCCTCTCTTTTCTCCCTAGTCTTCCCTCTACTCTCACTTTAACTCAAATTTCTGACTAAAGTTAGTTATGTCCTTCACTTCCCTGTGCATTTCTGAGTTAAATGATATTGTTCTGAGTTCACTCACATCCGATTACCCCTTTAAAACAAAATCATGACATAAACTAATGGGCGTCGGCCTCTGCTCCTGCTGCAATCCAAGAGTAACTTCCGAATCCAACATTTCTGGCACCGTTGCTGGGGACGAAGTTGAAGATTTTCCCTGGGATTGAATGACATTGAGTCTGTGATTCTGAAGGTGCATCAGGCATCAGAGCCCTTGAATATTTCTACTATGAACCTGGCGAATCCACTGTGGCGACTCCAAGGTTTCCACATCACTATTTAAGTTGCGGCTACTTTAGCACGCTTGAAAGCTGACCCAGAGGAGCTTTCTCGAGAAGGTTTCAACAACTATTTTCTCAGCCTGAGAAGCTTCCTTAAGTAACAACAACGTAAGATCTGGCCTTTGATGGTGAACAAGGACCAGGCATATTCAAAGCTATGAATCTTTCACCTGGCGACTCCATGATTCGAGGATCGATTGGCGACCCCGTTGGTTCGGAATGGAGAAACTCCTAGATCAGAGGTTTTCTCCTTTTAATTTTTATGCTATTCCTGGTTTTCCTAATGTTGTCCCTTCTCCGGATGAATGGGGCGATTATTTTCCCATATTTAGAGAGCATGAAGAGGACAACCCTGCTCAACATCTCTATGAGTTTCATGAACTCATGCATCAGTGGGAGATACATCATGAGGATGTATTATTGAAAATGTTCATGTTCTCGTTAGCAGGGGATGCTTGTGAATGTTATCGTTCTCTACCCCCTGCTAGCATTTCTTCACTCAGTGAATTTGATGCAGCTTTTAATAGGCGCTATCAAAAGTTTTATTCCTATGAGTTTATATGTCATAGTTGTTGTGGGGGATGTGAAGACAGTGAGAAAGATATGGTTGTGTCTCATGAGGGTTGTGAGGATAAGAGAAGATATAATGATGAGGACCCTGGGGAGGAGGAAGATGCTTTGGGCGAAGTTAGGGAATTGATAAAGTCTCTCTCTGCCCAACTGGATAGATGGGAAGTTGAACGATGTCCAGAGGATTTTCTATCCTTTGAAGAAGATGATCTTGGTATCTCTACCATGGATGATGGTGAATATACCAGGGAGGAAGAAGAAGCCCTGAGTGAGATGATGGAGCAACTGAAATATCTCTCTCATCGATTAGAAAGGTTGGACTCTGTAGACGACGAAGAGGATTTTCTATTCCTTGAGGCAGATGTTCTTGGTGGCTCTTTTGAAAAGGATATTGAATATTTCATAGTTATAGAGACATTAGCTTCTATCCCTGGTGAGCCTATTGTCTCAGATTTTAAAAAGGAAGCGATAGTGGAAATGGATGGTTCTCTTTTTCTTCACAAGATTTCCCATGATGTGTTTACATTCGTGGTTGAAATGGAGGAGTGGGGGATAGTTCCATTCCTGCAAGTTGGATAATCTTTGTTCTCCCCCGACTTTGATGATTATTTGGAAGAGGAGCAGCAGAACCCCACATCACCTTTTGCTGATCAGAGTAGCTAGCCTATGTATGACAGCTACGAATCAGATTCTGAGCTTGATATGTTGGATTTCCAAGAACAGACCGCAAATCCTTGTCCTTTGTTCACTAAGAAAAATTATCATGAGGAAATCATCCATCCAGTCCTTCAGGAGACGTTGAGGAGTACGAGGAAGAATAGAGTTTTTCCACGGGTCCTGTTTATGACCATTATGAATCTGACCCTTGGGAGAGATGAGAAGGAGAGCCAGAGGAGCATTTTTCTTTTTGTCTAGAGCCAGTCAGTAAGAAGCCAACGCCTGAGAACTGTCAACCTACATTAGTTGTCCACCCATCGGTGCTTATGAGGGATATTCAGCCACACGTGAAAAACTGTGTAGCAGAGGAGGCTGCCTGTCGCCAATTTTCTAGATTTTTCCACTGGTCCTATGAGCCTGTGAAGGAATACATGGAGTTGTATTTCCTTCACAATTTGGAGCCGCCCTATTTCATCTCGACTTCATTCTATAAGAAGGAATTGAAGAGATTAACCGTTTTGTTTTCACAGCTACACCACCTGTTTGTAATCATCGACAAAAGGAAGGAGCTTTTGTTCAGGAAGTTGCTTGAATGGCTATGGTGGAAGTGTTCTTTCACCTAGCCCCATGTAAAAGATTTTATTAATTTAGCACTGTACATAAATATGCTCCTTTGAGCATGTATCTTTATTTTGTTTCTTTTAATTTTCGGCTTGTGTTTTCAGCAGGGTGTTTTGAGCTCGACTCCATAGCCCAACAGCAAGGCACTGAAGCTGCAAATGAGTTCTTAGAGCATCGCAGGGACGACTCTATCCCCCGTGGAGCCTAATGTTAACATTAATTCTTGTTAAGAGGGGTGGTTCATTTTCTCTCCTTTGAGCCCATAGCCCAAGCTGTGAAGAAGTAGGCCTAAAAGTCCAACAAAGGTATTTTGTCCAAGGATGTGGCCATGAGCACACCGTGCAGTGCATAAAATCTCAAATTCAGGCTTAAAATGTTAGCAGACGCACGACCCAGTGTCTGGTGGTGAGGATCGATCGATGGAGAATATCATTGGTCAGTGGATATTTGTGGCCAACGGAATTGCGCCATGTTTAGCACGGGAATCAGGCCCACAATCTCATCGAAATGATCCAGGCCGTCCATCCCGGAGGAGCACGTGGTGCACGATCAGGCTCTGTCGTAAATTCGCCCATAGCGACCTTGAAACACTTTTTCTCTGTAGCTGGGATCCCTGAGATGCGAAGTGCTGAAGGTGCCCAGGAATCGAGCCCATAATCTCGTCGAAATGATCTGGGGCGTCCATCCTGGAGGAGCACGTGGCGCACGATCGGGCTCTGTCGCAAGTTCGCCCATCACAACCTTGAAGCACTTTTTCTCTGTAGCTAGGATCCCTGAGATGCTGAGTGCCGAAGGCACCCAGGAATCGGGCCCACAATCTCGCTGTAATGATCCAGGCCATCCATCATGGAGGAGAACGTGGCGCACGATCCGACTCTATCGCCACTTCACCTATCGTGACTTTGAAGAACAAGGATCAGCTCCCTCCCATCCATGATATGCGAGATGCGAAGGCATCTAGGATTTGGGCCCATAGTATCACTAAAGGTGTTTTGGGTCGTCTAATCAACGAGAGACACGTGGCATACGATTGGTCTATATCGCCACTTGGCCTATCGTAACTTCGAAGAACAAGGATCAGCTCCCTCCCATCCACGATATGCGAGATGTGAAGGCGCCTCTAGGTGCAGGCCCACTGTCATAACACTGGGTCATATGGAAAGGGGACAAAGCAGATAAGGGGCGTGGAGCCAATGTTTTCAAGGAAAAATGATTGTGGCCATCAATTTTAAAGCCCATCCAACCGTTGATCCTGGAGGGCCATTTCGCGAGATTGGGCACCAGGAAATTTGAAGGCAGGGGAAGTAGAAATCCTCGAAAGAAGAAATGACGAAGTGCCCTTGGAGAGAGGTGCCAGGTCATGGCCCTGGGTTACATTGATGGTGGTTCCAGAAGAAAGGGAGGCTAGCCTTTGATCTTTAGAGAGCGGGCACGTGGCCTTCTCCTCAGCATATCGTCTTGGCCACTCCGTAGGGAGGCAGCTAATGAAAATAGAGTAGGTAGATGAAACCTCAGCTCAAGACATAAATGGAAGGTATGGGAGGCTTGGAGAAATCATCCCGTGGTACCCTTGTGTGCAGGTCCCCCCCCTACAAGAGACATGTTGAGTTAAGGTGGCGTCTGATGAAGGATTTCTGTCCAGGTTTGACTGAAAAGACGCCACGCCTTGGAGGTTCAAGCACGCCTCTTTTGGGAGAATTTTTCTGAGTATATATACTTATTTTTTCTATTTTTGTAGGCATTGATGGTTGAGCTAGGCTCCCGACTATAAATTTTCTGAGGAAGCTCTGGTTATGTATTTTGATTTGAGACTGTCAAATTAATGGAAATCAACTTCTTTTTCCTTTTTATTTTTGTTTGTTAGCTGTTTAAAACACTTGGGATTGGAGGATCTAGTCGAGGGTTGCATATTGTAGGATGATGTATGGTTGGTCACTACAATCTCTGCACCAGTCTTAAGCAGTCTCCCACGTTGTCATTTTCATCTTACACTGAATGATTCGGACTTGGAGGATCCAGTCGAATGGTTGTGGCTGCATAATATGATAGGTTTGATCAGTGTGCAGTTATCACTGTGTCATTTAGGCACATTTTAGTGTCTCGATTTTCTTTCCCGAGTTGCTAGAAGGCCTGATCCCGAGAGAAATCTCCTCTCTTTTCTCCCTAGTCTTCCCTCTACTCTCGCTTTAACTCAAATTTTTGACTGAAGTTAGTTATGGCCCTCACTTTCCTGTGCATTTCTGGCCTAGTTTTCTGAGTTAAATGATACTGTTGTGAGTTCACTCACATCTGATCACCCCTTTAAAACAAAATCATGACATAAAATGATGGGCGTCGGGCTCTGCTCCTGCTGCAATCCAGGAGTGACTTCTGATGCCAACACAACCCTTCAAGGATGAGGTATTATGTGATGTTTCCCCACTGGGTGTCTGTGATGTTCTCTGGGGCCAACCATATATGTGGAAGCGCCATGTTGTTTATGAGTCTCGACCCCATAGTGTCATTGTTACTTTGGGGGGTCATCTCTGCAGAATACCAGAGGTAGTTTCGACTATTGTTCCCCTAAAATGTGCTGCAAGGTAGTATCTCATACTGCAAAATTCAGTTTCTTCACAATCTGTTCAAAAGGAGAACAAAAGGACACCGCAACCTTTCCCCAAGCACCTTCTATCCAACAAAAGTAGATCGAAAAGGCTGCAGCAAAGTGCAAAGATTCCTTCTGCGCATCGTCCTGTCACGTATCTCAACTTGTTGAACATCCTCAACCTCAACAGTTTCATGATAGATTTCCACAAACTGAGCAATGCAACGTCTCCAGCAAGACAAGCAGCTCACCAAGATGCAGATTCAACAAATGATTTTCCCTCTCCCCTGGGAACTCAATGCAATGGAGACCATTTCTTCCTAAGGAGGGAGAATTGATCTAGGTGGATATCAGTGGCCACCCACCTTTTCCAAATGGATCAAAACAGTTTTCTAGAAAGTTTGGCAATTTATTATTTTTAGCAGGTTTTAACTTCCGGGGCCATTTTGAGGGCCCAAATGAAGGTTTTCATATATAGAGGTTCTCAATGATATCCAAATGCATTATTGGTCCCCCAAAATGAATCTCCTCGATGATACCTTTCCAACGAGCTATCACACGCCTAAAACAGAGATCGTATGCAAATCTTACGACCCCAGGAAGTTGATGTACTCACTTACCCAAACGGGGCCCACATGACTTTTGGCACTTCATCTCCTAGGGTTAGGATTTTGGATGTCTATGGTTTTTGGCATTCCTTATTATTGTAAAAAGGCCTTCAGAGCCTCATTGTAATCATCTTCTTGCGAATGTGAGTAGCCGTCACATCTCTTCTCAGAGATAAGCTGCCACCATTCTATCGAGTCTTTCACTCTGTATTTTACAGTCTCTGTACATTTATTTCATTAATAGAAATCATGTGTTACTGTATATCTGTGTTTATGGTTGCATCTCTAATATATTCCTATTATATTATTGAATATATGGGATATCTCTGTGCATTTCTTTATTATATCTCCGATCTCATTTCATGCCGAAAATAATCTGTATCAGTGGTATCAGAGCAGGCTGCTCTTGATCATCTTTTTAGTGCATGTCCCTGACGAGGTCCAATTATAGAAAGTTGGGTCTCAATCTTGTCTCTCTTGAAGATAGTCTCTCTAGCACACCCAAGAAACCCTCAATGGCAGAAGAAAAGAAAAATGATGGAGCAGACGATCCTATCAATCTGTTTCTCGAGCAAGCTCTCATGAGACAGAGGGAAGAAATGATGGAGAAGTTTGCCCACATCCTTCAACGCCTGCTGATAGCATCAGGCGCATCTTCATCAAGTGGCCACTTTTGAGGCACCTCCCCTTTCAATGTACAAGTTAATTTTGATATTCCTGTATTTGAAGGATAGATAGATGCAGAAGCCCTAGAAAAATGGTTAACTCTGCTAGAAGGTTATTTCTCTGTTCACAATTTTTCTGACAAAGAAAAGATCACCTTCGCACTCCTTAAAGCTCTCCCTCATGTCAAACATTGGTGGGAAACTTACTGGAGAAAAGTTCCATTTAAGATTCTGGAATATATGGGGTTGATCCCACTTGGGATTTTTTTGTGGATGCGGTAAAAGAATAGTATTACCCTGTTGGCAACTATGAAGACCAATACATGAGATGGACCACACTGCAAAAAGAGATGGGCCAAGAAGTTCCAAAGTTCACCAATACCTTCCATACCTTGCACACTAATCTGGGTATCAAAGACTCTGAGTGACATTTGGTTCTGAAATACTGTGGGGCTCTACACAGATACATCCAGACTGAAATGGATTTTCTGGACATCTCATCACTCGGTGTTGCTTATCGATATGTTGTTAAAATTGAGAAGAAATTTAAGCACCAGAACAAATGGGAATTCAGTTCTGCAAATCCGCAACAACCAAAGTATGACAAAGACGGCCCTAACAAACAGTCTCCTAAAAAACAGTCCAGGACACAGGAAAAGAAGGGTCACAAGGAGACAGAGAAGGACACCAGAA
Organism: Picea engelmannii; assembly: GCA_009831015.1. NCBI lineage: Eukaryota > Viridiplantae > Streptophyta > Pinopsida > Pinales > Pinaceae > Picea > Picea engelmannii. The sequence continues at coordinate 2,137,283 of ML778010.1, forward strand.
AATGGTGTGATTTCCACAAAATCCCTTGGCACAACACTAATGCATGTCGCTCAAAATAATCATTGGTGGCTGAGATAAAAGACAAGGAGCCAAACCCTGATTCAGAATCCAATTTTGAAAATAATGGTAAAGGACAGATCATTGACACAGACCCCACTGCTATTGTCACAACCGCGACAATTCAACCAGAAGAACCAACAGATCCCAAAGAGGGGGAGTGCCTTTTTCATTCACAAATGTGGGTGAAGGGGAACCTGCTACATTTTATTGTTGATAGAATAAGCCAAAAGAACCTCATCTCAGCAGAGGTCCTCAAACAGTTGGGATTGTCGACAACACCACAACCACAACCATACAACATTGGGTGGCTTCACCAAGGATGAGATCTTCGTGTCAGCCAACAATGTCGATTGTCATACGACATAAAACCTGTTAAAATTAATTCTTGTTAAGAGGGGTGGGTTGTTTTCTCTCCTTTGATCCCATAGCCCGAGCTGCGAAGAAGTAGGCCTAAAAGTCCAACAAAGGAATTTTGTCCAAGGATGCGGTCGTGAGAACACCGTGCAGTGCATAAAATCTCAATTTTCGGCTTAAAATGTTAGCAGACGCATGACCCAGTGTTCGGTGGTGAGGATCGATTGATGGAGAAGATTGGTGGTTGACATATATTTTCGACTGACGGAATTGTGACATATTTAGCACAGGAATCGAGCCCGCAATCTCACCAAAATGATCCAGGCCGTCCATCTCGGAGGAGCACGTGGCGCACGATTGGGCTCTATCGCAACTTCGCCCATCGCTACCTTGAAACTCTTTTTATCTATAGTTGGGATCCCCGAGATGCGAAGTGCTGAAGGCACCCAGGAATTGGGCCCACAATCTCATCAAAATGATCCAGGCTGTCCATCCCGGAGGAGCACGTGGCGCACGATTGAGTTCTTTCACAACTTCGCCCATCTCGACCTTGAAACACTTTTTCTCTATAGTTGGGATCCCTGAGATGCTAAGTGTCGAAGGTGCCTAGGAATCAGGCCAACAATCTCACCGAAATGATCCAAGTCGTCCATCCTGGAGGACCATGTGGCGCATGATTGGGCTCTATCACCACTTCGCCTATCATGACTTTGAAGAACAAGGATCAGCTCCCTCCCATCCATGATATGCGAGATGCGAAGGCATCTAGGATTCTGGCCCACAGTATCGCCAAAGGTGTTCTCGGCCGTCCGACCAAGGAGAGACACGTGGCACACGATTGGGCTATATCGCCACTTCACCTATCGTGACTTCGAAAAACAAGGATCAACTCCCTCCCATCCACTATATGCTATATGCGAAGGTGCCTCAGGGTGCGGGCCCACTGTCATAGAACTGGGTCATATGGAAAGGGGACAAAGCAGATAAGGGGCGTGGAGCCAATGTTTTCAAGGAAAAATGATCGTGGCCATCAGTTTTAAAGCCCATCCAACCATTGATCTTGGAGGGTCATTTCACGATATTGGGCACCAAGAAATTTGAAGGCAGGGGAAGTAGAAATCCCCGAAAGAAGAACTACCGAAGTGCCCTTGGAGAGAGGCTCTAGGTCATGGCCCTGGGTTACATTGATGGTGGTTCCAGAAGAAAGGGAGGCTAGCCTCCGAGCCTTAGAGAGAAGGCACATGGTCTTCTCCTCAACATATCCTCTCGGCCACTCCCTAGGGAAGCAGTTAATGAAAATTGAGCAGGTAGATGAAACCTCAGCTCGAGCCATAAATGGAAGGTATGGGAGGCCTAGAGCAATCAGCCCATGGTACCCTTGTGTGCAGGTCACCCCCCTGCAAGAGCCATGTTGAGTTAAGGTGGCATCTAACGAAGGATTTATTTCCAGGTTTGACTGAAAAGACGCCATGCCTTGGAGGTTCGAGCACGCCTAATTGGGTGAATTTTTCTAAGTATATATACTCATTTTTTCTATTTTTGTAGGCATTGATGGTTGAGCTAGTCTCTCGACTGTAAATTTTCTGAGGAATCTCTGGTTATGTATTTTGATTTGAGACTGTCAAATTAATGGAAATCAACTTCTTTTTCCTTTTTATTTTTGTTTGTTAGTTGTTTAAAACACTTGATATTGGAGGATCCATTCGAGGGTTGCATATTGTAGGATGACATATGGTTGGTCACTACAATCTCTACACCAGTCTTAAGCAATTTCCCACATTGTCTTTTTCATATTACACTGAATGATTCAGACTTGGAGGATCTAATCGAATGGTTGTGGCTGCATAGTATGATAGGTTTGATCAGTGTGCAGTTATCACTGTGTCATTTAGGTACATTTTAGTGTCTCTATTTTCTTTCCCGAGTTGTTGGAAGGCCTAATGCCCAAAGAAATATCCTCTCTTTTCTGCCTAGTCTTCCCTCTACTCTCGCTTTAACTCAAATTTATGACTGAAGTTAGTTATGGCCCTCACTTCCCTGTGCATTTCTGGCCTAGTTTTCTGAGTTAAATGATATTGTTCTGAGTTCACTCACATCCGATCACTCCTTTAAAACAAAATCATGATATAAAATGATGGGCGTTGGGCTCTGCTCCCTTTGCAATCCAAGAGTGACTTATGACGCCAACATTTCTGGCTCCATTGCCATGGACAAAGTTGAAGATTTTCCCTAGGATTGAACGACATTGAGTCTGTGATTCTAAAGGTGCATTAGGCATCAGATCCCATGAAGATTTCTACTGTGCACCTGGTGACTCCACTATGGAGACTCCAAGGTTTCCAAGTCACTATTTCAATTGCGGCTACTTTAGCACACCTGAAAGTTGACCCAGAGGAGCTTTCTCGAGAACGTTTCAGAAGCTGCTTTCTCATCCTGAGAAGCTTCCTCGGGTAACAACAACGTAAGATCTGGCCTTTAATGGTGAACAAGGACTAGGCATATTCAAAGTTGTGAATCTTTCACCTGGCGACACCATGATTCGGGGATCAATTGGCGACTCTGCTAGTTCGAAATGGAGAAAATCCTAGCTCAGAGGTTTGCTCCTTTTAATTTTTCTGCTATTCCTAGTTTTCCTAATGTTGTCCCTTCTCCAGATGAATGGGGTGATTATTTTCCCATATTTAGAAAGGATGAAGAGGACAACCCTGCTCAGCATCTCTGTGAGTTTCATGAACTCATGCATCAGTGGGAGATACATCATGAGGATGTATTACTAAAAATGTTCATGTTCTCGTTAGCAGGGGATTCTCGTGAATGGTATCGTTCTCTACCCCCTGCTAGCATTTCTTCAATCAGTGAATTTGATGCAGCTTTTAATAGGTGCTATCAAAAGTTTTATTCCTCTAAGTTTATCTTTCATAGTTGTTGTGGGGGATGTGAAGATAATGAGAAAGATATGGCTGTGTCTCATGAAGGTTGTGAGGATAAGAGAAGATATAAGGATGAGGACCCTAGGGAGGAGGAAGATACTTTGGGTAAAGAAAGGGAACTAATAAAGTCTCTCTCTGCCCAACTGGATAGATGGGAAGTTGAACGATGTGCAGAGGATTTTCCAGCCTTTGAAGAAGATGTTCTTGGTATCTCTACCATGGATGATGGTGAAGATCCCAGGGAGGAAGAAGACGCCCTGAGTGACTTGATGGAGCAGGTGAAATATCTCTCTGCCCGATTAGAAAGGTTGGAATCTATAGACAACGAAGAGGATTTTCTATTCCTTGAGGAAGATGTTCTTGGTGGCTCTTTTGAAAAGGATATTGAAGATTTCATAGCTATAGAGAAATTAGCTTCTATCCCTGGTGAGCCTGTTGTCTCAGATTTTAAAAAGGAATCGATGGTGGAAATGGATGGTTCTCAGATTCTGAATCAGAGCATCCAACCTATGTATGACAGCTATGAATCAGATTCTGAGCTCGATATGCTGGATTTCCAAGAACATGCCACAAAGCCTTGTCCTCTATTCACTAAGGAAAATTAGCACGAGGAAATAAGCCATCCCATTCCTTCAGGAGATGCTGAGAAGTACGAGGAAGAACAAAGTTTTTCCACGGGTCCTGTTTATGACCATTATGAATCTGACCCTTGGGAGAGTCGAGAAGGAGAGCCAGAGGAGAATTTTTCTTTTTGTCCAGAGCCAGTCAGCAAGCAGTCAACACCTAAGAATTGTCAGCCTCTATTAGTTGTCCACCCACCGGTGCTTACCAGGGATATTCAACCACACGTGAACAACTGTGTAGCAGAGGAGGCTTCATGTCACCAATTTTCTAGATTTTTCCACTGGTCCCATGAGCCTGTTAAGGAATACATGGAGTTGTATTTCCTTCACAATTTGGAGCCGCCCTATTTCATCTCGATTTCATTCTATAAGAAGGAGTTGAAGAGTGTAACCGTTCTGATGTCACGGTTACACCACCTGTTTGTAATCATCGACAAAAGGAAGGAGATTTTGTTCAGGAAGTTGCTTGAATGCTTATGGTGGAAGTTTTCTTTCACCTAGCCCCATGTAAAGGATTTTATTAATTTAGGACTGTACATAAATAAGCTCCTTTGAGCATGTATCTTTATTTTGTTTCTTTTACTTTTCGGCCTGTATTTTCAGCAGGGTGTTTTGAGCTCGACTCCATAGCCCAACAACAAGGCACTAATGCTGCAAATGAGTTCTTAGAGCATCGCAGGGATGACTCTATCCCCCATGGAGCCTAATGTTAACATTAATTCTTGTTAAGAGGGGTGGGTTGTTTTCTCTCCTTTGAGGCTGTAGCCCGAGATGCGAAGAAGTAGTCCTAAAAGTCCAACAAAGGCATTTTGTCCAAGGATGTGGCTGTGAGCACACCGTGAAGTGCATAAAATCTCAATTTCGGGCTTAAAATGTTAGCAGACGCACGACCCAGTGTCTGGTGGTGAGGATCAATCAATGGAGCAGATCGTCGATCGGTAGATATTTGTGGCTGATGGAATTGCGCCATGTTTAGTACAGGAATCGGGCCCACAATCTCACCGAAATGATCTAGGCCGTCCATCCTAGAGGAGGACGTGGTGCACGATCGGGCTCTGTCACAAATTCTCCCATCATGACCTTGAAATGATTTTTCTCTGTAGTTGGGATCCCCGAGACGTGAAGTGCCAAATACGCCCAAGAGTCGGGCCCACAATCTCACTGAAATGATCCAGGTCGTCCATCCCGGAGGAGCACGTGGCCCACGATCGGGCTCTGTCCAACTTCACCCATCGCGACCTTGAAACAATTTTTCTCTGTAGCTGGGATCCCCGAGACACAAAGTGCCAAAGGCACCCAGGAATCAGGCCCACAATATCACTGAAATGATCCAGGCCATCCATCCTGGAGGAGCACGTGGCGCACGATCGGGATCTATTTCCACTTCGCCTATCGTGACTATGAAGAACAAGGATCAGATCCCTCCCATCCACGATACGCGAGATGCGAAGGGATCCAGGATTCAGGCCCATAGTATCGCAGAAGGTGTTCTGGGTCATCCGATCAAGGAGAGACACATGGCACACGGTTGGGATATATCGCCACTTCACCTATCGTGACTTCGAAGAACAAGGATCAGCTCCCTCCCATCCACAATACGCGAGATGCGAAGGTGCCTCTAGGTGCAGGCCCACTGTCATAGCACTGGGTCATATGGAAATGGGAAAAATCATATAAGGGGCATGGAGCCAATGTTTTCAAGGAAAAATGTTCATGGCCATCAGTTTTAAAGTGCATCCAACCGTTGATCCTAGAGGGTCATTTCACGATATTTTGCACCAGGAAATTTGAAGGTAGAGGAAGTAGAAATCCCCGAAAGAAGAAATGCCAAAGCACTCTTAGAGAGAGGCGCCAGGTCATGGCCCTGGGTTACATTGATGGTGGTGCTAGAAGAAAGGGAGGCTAGCCTCCAAGCCTTAGAGAGTAGGCGCATGGTCTTCTCCTCAACATATCGTCTCGGCCACTCCCTAGGGAAGAAGTTAATGAAAATCGAGCAGGTAAATGAAACCTTAGCTTGAGCCATAAATGGAAGGTATGGGAGGCCTAGAGAAATCAACCCGTGGTACCCTTGTGTGCAGGTCCCCCCCCTACAAGAGCCATGTTGAGTTAAGGTGGCGTATGACGAAGGATTTCTGTCCAGGTTTGACAGAAAATATGCCATTCCTTGGAGCTTCAAGCATGCCTCTTGTTATCGGACTAATCGATAAGTGCGGACACTAACTGATCTCCCTAGACCCACCTGGATCTAGAACAAAACACACTAGAACATGAGGCTTTCCTTAAGTTTTAAATACTCAATTTACTAACTAAAGAGGGATGGGTGACATACCGTTTAAATGTCGCTTCCTCTCACTATCGCCATGTTGGGCAAATTTTTTTGAGTATATATACTCAGTTTTTCTATTTTTGTAGGCATCGATGGTTGAGATAGGCTCCCGACTGTAAATTTTCTAAGGAAGCTCTGGTTATGTATTTTGATTTGAGACTGTCAAATTAATGGAAATCAACTTCTTTTTCCTTCTTATTTTTGTTTGTTAGCTGTTGAAAACACTCAGGATTGGAGGATCCAGTCGAGGGTTTCATATTGTAGGATGATGTATGGTTGGTCACTGCAATCTCTACACTAGTATTAAGCAGTCTCCCATGTTGTCTTTTTCATCTTACACTAAATGATTCATACTTGGAGGATCCAGTCGAATGGTTGTGGCTGCATAGTATGATAGGTTTGATCAGTGTGCAATTATCACTGTGTCGTTTAGGCACATTTTAGTGTCTCAATTCCCTTTCCCGAGTTGCTGAAAGGCCTGATGCCCAGTGCAATATCCTCTCTATTATCCCTAGTCTTCCCTCTACTCTCGCTTTATCTCAAATTTTTGATTGAAGTTAGTTATGGCCCTCACTAACCTGTGCATTTATGGCCTAGTTTTCTGAGTTAAATGATACTATTCTGAGTTCACTCACATCCGATCACCCCTTTAAAACAAAATCATGACATAAAATGATGGGTGTCGGGCTCTGCTCCTGCTGCAATCCAGGAGTGACTTCCGACGCCAACACAACCCTTCAAGGACAAGGTATTATGTGATGTTTCCCCACTGGATGTCTTTGATGTTCTCTAGGGCCATCCATATATGTGGAAGCACCATGTTGTTTATGAGTCTCGACCCCATAGTGTCATTGTTACTTTGGGGGGTCATCTCTACAGAATACCAGAGGTAGTTTTGACTATTGTTCCCCCTAAAAAGTGTCGCAAGGTAGTATCTCATACTGCAAAATTCAGCCTCTTCACAATCTGTTCAAAAGGAGAATAAAAGGACACCACAACCACTACAGCCTTGCCCCAAGCACCTTCTATCCAATAGAAGTAGATCGAAAAGGCTGTAGAAAAGTGAAAATATTCCTTCTGCACATCGTCCTCTCACGTATCTCAACTTGTTGAACAGCCTCAACCTCAATAGTTTCGTGACATATTTCCACAAACTGAGCAGTGCGACGTCTCCATCAAGACAGGCAGCTCACCAAGATGCAGATTCAACAAACGCTTTTCCCTCTCCCACGGGAACTCAACACAATGGAGACCATTGCTTCCTAATAGGGAGGATTGATCCAGGTGGATATCGGTGGCCACCCACCTTTTCCAAATGGCTCAAAACAGTTTTCTAGCAAGTTTGGCAATTTACTATTTTTAGCAGGTTTTAACTTTCGGGGCCATTTTGAGGGCCCAAATGAAGGTTTTTAGAGATATAGGTTCTCAATGATAATCAAAGGCATGATTGAGCCCCCCAAATTACTCTCCTTGATGATACCTTTCCAATAATCTATGACACATCTAAAACGGAGATCGTATGCAAAAGTTACGACCCCGGGAAGTTGATGTACTCACTTACCCAAACGGGCCCCCCATGACTTTTGGTGCTTCATCTCCTAGGGTTAGGCTTTTGGATGTCTAGGGATTTTGGCATTCCTGATTATTGTAAAAATGCCTTTAGAGCCTCATCATAATCATCTTCTTGCGAATGTGAGTAGCCGTCACATCTCTTCTCAGAGATAAGCTGCCACCATTCTATCGAGTCTTTCACTCTATATTTTATAGTCTCTGTACATTTATTTCATTAATAGAAATCATGTATTACTGTATATCTGTGTTTATGGTTTCATATTTGATATATTCCTGTTATATTATTGAATATCTGTGATATCTCTGTGCATTTCTTTATTATATATCCGATCTCATTTCGCGTCGAAAATAATCTGTATCAGCCTTGCAGGATAATATAGGAGATTTATTGAAGGATTCCGAAAAATTGCACACCCAATCACTTCCTTACAAAAGAAGGGTGTGAAGTTTCAGTGGACATTGGATTGTGAAAAGAGTTTCCAACAATTGAAAAAATTATTAACAAGTTATCCAATAATAAGGATTGCAGACCCAAATGAAGACTTCATTGTATGCACAAATGCATGTAAATAAGGACTTGGTGGAGTCCTCAATAAAAATGGGTTTGTTATATGTTAGGAATCAAGGAAGTTGAAGGATAATGAAATACACTATGCCACTCATGATTTGGAGTTGGCAGCCATAGTGAATACCTTGAGGAAATGGGGACACTACCTCATGGGGAAAAGGTTTGAGCTAAGGACAGACCATAATGGTCTGAAATATTTATTTGATTAGCCAACTCTAAATGCTAGGCAAAGTAGATGGTTAGAATTTCTAAGTGAATATGACTTTGATATAAATAATATCAAAGGGAAAGAGAACAAAGTGGTTGATGCAATCAACAGAAGAGTGCATGAATTCCATGTTACAACCATTAGCATGTACCAATCAGATTTGAAACACATAATTTTAGAGGCTGTAAAATTAGATTTGCAATACAAGGAATTAGTGGAAAAATTAAAAGAAGTAATTTTGCAGCATAAAATTGAAGAATATCAACTACATAATGATGAAATTCTCATGTACAGGGGCAGAATTTATGTACCAAATTCCCAGGAATTGAAAAATATGATATTAAGAGAAATGCATAATGTGCCTTATGTTGGGCACCCAGGTTATCAAAAAACTATTGCAGTTGTCAAGAGCCAATATTATTGTCCAGGAATGAAGAAAGAGGTTGTTTATTTGATTGCCAAATGTTTGGAATGTCAAAAGTTAAAGGCTGAGCATAGGCACCCAGTTAGTTTGCTACAACCATTACCCATTCTTGAGTGGAAATGGGAAGTTGTAACCATGGATTTCATCACCAAACAACCCAGAAAAAACAAGCAACATGATTCTAAAATGGTAGTGGTGGATAAGCTTACTAAAGCTACCCATTTTATTCCATTTAAGCTCACTCACAAGGAAGCCAACATTCCTGATGTTTATAGCAGAGAAATTTCTATATTACATGGCATACCCAAGACAATTGTGTTTGACAGAGATCCAAAATTTACTTCAAATTTTTGGAAGGGATTATTTATGGATTTGGAACAAATTTGAATTTTAGTACAGCTTATCATCTAGAATCATATGGAGAAACAAAGAGGTTGAATCAAGTGATTGAGGATATGTTGAGGATGTATGTGATGGATAAACCATCAAAATGGTAAGACTACCTACACTTGGTAGATTTTTCTTATAACAATGGGTACCAAACATCTCTAAATATGAGCCCATTTGAGGCACTTTATGGTAGAAAGTGAAACACACCGGTAATCTGGGATAACCCAATAGATAGAGCAATGGTTGGGCCATATTTACTCAGGGAAATGGAGGCGAAAATGTTGAAAATAAAATAAAAATTAAAGGCTGCCCAAGATAGGAAGAAAATATATGCTGATAAAGGCATAACTCACAGGGAATTTAAAGTGGGAGACCATGTATTTTTGAAAGTGAAAGGCAACAAAAGTTCCCTAAAGTTGGGAAATTGTTCAAAGTTGGAAGCTCGTTATTGTGGGCCATTTGAAATCCTAGAGAGGATTCGTCTAGTGGATTATATTATTACATTTCCTGCATCTATGTATGTTCATAATGTATTCCATGTATCATATCTCAAGAAATATATACCTGATGCTAATCATCTTATTGATTGGAATGTTATTCAGGTGGAGCAAGAAGGTGCTTTTCGAGTGCATTCGGTACACATTTTGGACCAGAAAATCAAACAGCTCTGGAATCAAGCCATATGGATTGTGAAGGTCCAATGGACCTGGTACAGTCCTAATGATGCTACTTGGGAGCATGAGGATGCAATGCGGGAAGAATACCTGCATATTTTTTAGGATTCTTGAAATTTTGTTATATATGTGTACATAATGCACTGAGGAAAATGCATAAATAAGGGGAGGGGATTGTAATATCCCTAGGCTGAACCCAATTGTAATGTAAATTAAAATGTACTTAAGCTGGTGAGTTGTTGATATAATTTTTGTATGCACCTTCCATGGCATAATGTGTGCATGTATTGCACAGTAAAATGAGGAAGTGTTCACATTCTATATACCACACACAACATTTTAAGTGTGCATGATTTTGAGGCCAGGGAGCCTTTGTGTATATTTTGTGTTTTATAGGCTGGTGAGCCAATTATTATAACCTATGAGGCTTGTGTTTGTATTATGATAGAGAGCCTAGATGTTAAAGACCAGTGCACCTATTTTTGTATATGTCTCATCATTAATATAAATACATCATTGTGTGCAGACCGACCACGATAAAAGAGTATGGGGGACTAAACTCCACTAGTTAGGGAAAGGGAGGGCTAAAATTTAAGGAAAAGGGGAGAAGCTAGGGAGCTTAATAAAAAAGGGAATATTATATTAATATTCCTTAAATCATAAAGTATGGGAAAGTATTTTATCCTAAGTTCTAAGGATGGGGACAAGTGGTCCAAAGTAGCTCCCAACATGACAAGTGTCAAGTTGGGGACATACATACATATTGTTTGGACTTAGTTCATTTTTCATCATTCCTTCCATCATTCAGTCATCCATTGAGTCATACCATGAGCATTCACTCGCACAGTCAACTATCCTTCGTACCTTCATGTCATTCTATCTGAACCTATATCCATAGCCATACTTGTTTGTGTAGATGGTTAGCTGGGGCTGGATTGAGGAAGTAGTTTGTCAAGACCATGGGATATTGAAGAGGCGGGTTGCCAATCCCATGAGCAATCTCTCTGGGTGAGAGAATTGTTGGGAATTGATTTTCAAAGGTATTAAACTGTAGCTACGTGGATCTGATACTTCTTGTCCAGCTTGTTGTTGAAGCTCAGAAAGGAAGTGGGGCAGTCGAAGGACTTTTGAGAAGAGAAGGGGCACACTTCCTGGGGTGGTACATGCATGTGGGGAATGAGGGACTGTAGGTTGTTGGTTTTAGTAGGCACCTATGACAAATATTTCCTATTGTCCAATATATATTAGTCTGGTTAGGAACCCCTTTACCTAGGTGGAGTTTAGTCCCAGCTCGAGAGAGACCCACTGCTGAGAGTGATGAGCAGCGTGGTCTAAGGCTGGGAGGTTCATGGAAGGTATGCACACAATTTTTCATATTCTTACCAATATAAGTGTCAATTGTGTGATAAATTTACATGTTGCATTATTATTTACGTGTTTATTTTTATGGGTTTATCCTATGTGTGGTTATAATTGTCTATATATTTATGAGTATTTCATGTATATGTTTACTGTTATTTCAGTGT
>ML778010.1:2148987-2208049 GCA_009831015.1 Picea engelmannii
TATATATATATATATATATATATATATATATATATATATATATATATATATATATATATATATATATATATATATATATCCGCAAGAGTTCTGTGTGTATATATTTTAATTGCATGCAGTTCAAAAAATTTATGTGGCATAACTCAGTTGGATGTTGGGTATGTTATAGTATGTTGAGTAGAGAATGAAAGTTTTTTATGGAGTAGCATGGACCCACATGGGTGGTCGAGGATGTTACATTTGAACAAAAACCCATCATGAATAAGATATTCAGCCCACTGACTTTTGTCTCTGAGTACAGGATTTGCACATGCTTCATACACCTCTCCAAAATTTGGATAACTATGGTACATGTCCTTAAGGTGATCAAAACCTAAGGTTCCAATTTGAAACTCCTGCAGAACCAAAATTCTCCTGCTCAATGCATCAACAACCTTGTTAGCATTACCAGAAATATGTTTAATGACAAAAGTGAATTTTTGCATAAACTCTACCCACTTAGCATTTCTCCAGTTTAATTTCTCCTGTCTGGTTATGAATTGAAAATTTTGATTATCGCTATACAAAAGAAACTCCTTTGGTACAAGATAATGCCTCCATTTTTTCAGGGATTTAATTATGGCATAGAACTCTTTGTCATATGTGGAGTACTTCTTCCTAGCTTCATTCAACTTCTCGCTGAAATATGCAACAGGATTGTTGTCTTGACCCAAGACTACCCCAATTGCAATTCCACTCACATCACATCTCACCTGAAATGTCTTCCCAAAATCCGATAAAACCATAATCGGTTGTTCAATTATCTTTCCTTTCAATATGTTGAAGCTCTTCTCAGCCTCTTCTATCCATTTCAAAGACTTGTGTCTTTTGTTCACTATATCCATCATTTGAGCACTAATCCCACTAAAATTTATTATGAAATTCCGATAAAAACTTGCTAATCCATGGAATCTTATTACCTCAAATATGTTCCTCGGTGACGGCCATTCTCTGATAGCTTTCACCTTTTCGGGATCCATCTTTATTTCATTTGAAGAAATCAAAAAACCCAAATATATGAGTTATGTCTTCATGAAAGAGGACTTTTTCAGATTAATAAACAACTTCTCTTACTGCAACCTCTTCATTACCAATGTCAAATGTCTCAAATGTTCCCCATTATTCTTACTAAAGAGCAATATATCATCAAGATATACAATTACGAATTTTCCAATGAAATATTTCAGCATTGCATTCATCATCCTCATAAAAGTACTCGAGGCATTTGTTAATATTAAAGGCATAAAAACCATTCATACAACCCCTCATTTGTATTGAATGTTGTTTTCCACTAATCACCTTCCCTCATTTTTATCTAGTGATATCCACTTTTCAAATCTAATTTTGAAAAATAGTTAGCTCCACTCAGGAAATCCATAAAACCATCCATCCTTGGCAATGGGAATATGTATCTGATGGTGATCTTGTTTATGGTGCTTGAGTCTGTACACATTCTCCATCCACCATCTTTCTTAGGACTTAATACAGTTGGCACTGCACATGGAATCAAGATTTCTCTGACCATTCCTTTATCTAACAGATCCTGAACCTATCTCTTCACCTCCTCATTCTCTTTAGGTGTCAATTTGTATGCTACTTTATTCGGAAGGCTTGCTCCTAGTATCATGTCAATGTGATGACTGATACTTCTGATAGGTGGAAATGAGTTTGGAAACTCATCCACTACTATATCAACAAAATTCTCGAGCAGTTCCTAAACTTCCTCAGGAAAATCTTCCATTGAAATACTAGTAAGGATAACTCTTGGCTTCCTCACTACAACAAGCTACATATCCTGTTCCTTATTTACTTCATTCGGGAGTTCCTTCCCACTCATGAGAAGTATGCTCACGCTAGCTTTCATCATTCACCTTCTTTTCTTAAATCAGTAGAAACATATGTGTCCTACCATTCTTCTCCAAAGTATAGGTGTTTCACCTCCCATCATGAATAACAGTCCTCTCATACTTCCATGGTCTTCCCAAAAAAACATGACATACATCCATGGGAATCACGTCACATAGGATATCATCCTTATATCCACCTATTTCAAATTCAACGAGGCATTGTTGAGTGATTGTTACCTGCTGACCTTTATGTAACCATGAGACCTTATACGGCATTGAATGTGCAGTCATTTCCATCTCTATATTCTCCACCATCTCTATGGATACTAAGTTGTCAATGCTCCCACTATCAATTATCATATTGAAAACTTTGTCCTTCATTTTGAAAGTTGTCCTGAACAAATTGTTTCTTTGCACTGGCTTTTTAGTCTCTGCCTCTTGCTTCAAAAGAACCTTCTTCATCATCAGGTACCTCCCATCCTCTGCACTTTCTGCCTCAATATCTTGTTTTTGTGCTTCCGAAATGTGAGCTTCACCTCCTTTCTTCCTCTCGAGAAAATCCCAAGACATATGCCCTATTTTTCCACAGGCATAACACCTTACTTCTCCTCTGCCTCTTCCTCTTCCTCTGGGAAAAGAGGTTCTACCACCACCCTATCTTCCTTAGGAACTTCCTCCTCTCTCAGGGTGACTATGTGGTTTCTATGCCTTGTCTTTTGGTTTCTGTGCTTTATCCCGAGAAAATCCTTTGCCTCTATTCAATATTCATCCCCTATTTTGTTGAATCTGCTTCCTAGTCAAATTCTCTTCTTCTTTCAGTGCAATTTGATACGCATCCTCTACTTTCCTGACTATCGCCATGTTGATTTAATCCTGAATATCATACCTCAAGCCATTAATGTATCTGGAAAACTTCTCTTCGTCTCTCTCTCTCTCTTTGTGTGACTAGGACCAAGAGACCCAAGAATGACTTAGGATAGAACTAGACCGTATGACCCTCTTACTTGGTAAAGACACGTGGCATTCAAGACTAGTGACTTAATTCACTCGTATTAATGATGGCCGAGACTTTCCTTAAGCTATTCATTCTAAAACCAAATCCTAGCTTGTCGATGCCTAAAAGTGTCAAGGATCAGTGATCGATGATAAACCTACCCAAGTGCTCTCGGATCGGCTCCTTTGAAAAAGTATCGATGTCGAAAAATGCATTAGGGATCCTAAATGTTTGTTGTGATCCTTCTAGATTTCCCCAATCCTGATAAAGTGCTTTGAGCATCGACTGTCGACAATTTATTTTCGTCCTTTGTTAACTTTTGTCTTCCTTGTATTTTACCGATGCCGAAGAGCATTGACTATCTATATAACCTTTATGTGAAAAACTTACGCAAACCAAAACTTCCTTCTGTCGATGTCAATGAAGATCGACACTTGATGACTGTTGTTTTCCGTGTGGTTCCTTTACTTGAATTCTTTTCGATGCCGAACCTGAGTGCATTAGGTGTAGTGTTTGGATGTTGATTCTTAATTCAAGTGTTAAGGTATTTTATTCATGGGGTTCCATAAGTTCAAGAAAACCTAAATAGGTTATGAGAGTCATGAAAACAAACAAAGATAAAACATTTCCCAAAATGAAATCGATTAAGATAGTGTAGAAAACAAGTGGTACCCAAAAAGTGAAAAAATTTGATAAGGCTTTTTTAGGGTGTGTTGAGTGCTCAACAAGGTCCTCCTAGTAGGTATGCTCCATCCATATCCTTGATAAAAAAATGCATTACTTCCTCTGTAGGAATGTATTGTGAAAGGGCCTTTCCATAGATTCTCAAATTTTCCATGCTTGCCATTTTCTTCATTTTTTGAGTCCCATTTCAGTACTTTGTCTCTTATCTGGAATTCATCATCCTTGGTACTTATATCATAGATCTTCTTGATATTTTCCTAAATTACTTGAGTTTGATTGTAGACCTCTTCTCTAGACTGTTGCAGCTATATAATATGATTAATTCTCCTCTGGATGTCATTTGGTTCAACATGTACCTCTTGTAGTAATTTCATGACAGGGACACCTAAAGAAGTGAGAAAGACAAAATCTATTCCATAGAACAAATGGTACAGGGACATGCCAATTGACCTCTTTGTAGTAAGTATGTTTTTCCCATAGAGAATTTACCAACTTATTGTGCCATGATTTTTTTTTGTCCTGCAACAACGTCTTGATGATGTTGACCAGACTCTTATTTGATGACTCTGATAATCCATTCCACTGAGGGTAATAGGAAGTAGAGTGTCCTAAGGTGATATGATATTTACTACATAACTCTATCATCTTATTTGATTTGAATGTTGTTGCATTGTTAGTGATAATTTTCCTGGGACATCCAAATATAGAAAGAATGCTAGTTTCCAAAAACTTAATGATGATAGCATCAATGGCTTGATTGGTGGGTACAACTTCAATCCACTTGATGAAATAATCAGTGGCTGTGAGAATCCATTTGTGCTCGCTTGATGATGGTGGATGGATTTCTCCAATGAAGTCTAGACCCCATTGTTGAAATGGAGTTTCAACTAAAATTGGTTTCAAGTCTAAAGGCAAAAGTTTCCTTTTTCCTTCAAAGATTTGACATTTATGACAGGAGGTCACTTTCTTGAGGACATCTCCAAATAAATTTGGCTAGTAGAAACCAATTCTTAAAATTTTTTTAGCAGTGGTCTTCCAGGTCAAATGTCCACCATAGTCTCCTTCATGAAATTCCTACAAATCTTTATCATCCTCATATTTCAAAAAATAGTTTAGTATAATCCCTCAACATATTTCCAATACAAATTGCCATTTAAAATACAATACTTCATATCTTTGAGTTTCATAAATCTATATTTAGTTTTGGTTAAACCAAGAGGATCTTGTAAGTGATGTAAAACAACAATAAGGTTGCATACCAGGTAGAGGTTGAGAAAACCTCTTTAACTTGTGGAATCACCTGCTCTTGTTCATCTACTGTAGCTAGAAAATTAATATCTAAAGCATGAAAATTGGACTTAGCCATTAATTTAGCTAATCCTTGACCCTCGATAATCTTGCTTGGTTTGATCTCAATGTCATATTCAAGGATAACATCAATCCGTTTACCCCTTTTTCCATCAGGACCATCTTGGGTCAGAATATGTTTCACCACATAATTTGGGACATAAGCAATAATGTATGAGTGGAGAATATATACTCTAAAATCTTTGATTTCTTTCACCAAAGAAAAAAGTTTATTTTCCATGATATTATAATTCAATGCATCATCTCTCAAGGATTTACTAAAAATAGAAATAGGATTCTCATTGTATTCATTGTTCTTCTGCAAAAGCACTCTTACAATAATGTGCTCAGAGGAAAAATAGAATAGGAGGAAATCTTTTGTGTAATCGGGGATGATAAACACAGGGGCTTGTGTCAAGGAATGTTTCACCTGATCAAAGGAATGTTTTTATTCTATGTTCCATTTTATTTTTGTGTCTTTTTTCAACATATTTGTTATATTTCTGAGAAGTTCTGCCAAGTTGGGGATAAATCTTCTTAGAAATTGTATTTTGCCTATGAAAGACTGTAATTATTTTATGTTTCTGGGATGATCTATTTTTTGAATGGATTTAGTTCTTATAGGACATATTTGAATTCCATCCTTGGATATGATGTGTCCTAACAATTTATCTTCCTCAAGACCAAACAATGTTTTCTTTGGATTAAGTGAAATTCCAAATTTCCTACATTTTTCAAAAACTCTTCTGAGGTGGAGTAAGTGTTCTTCATATATTTTTGAAAAGACAAATATGTCATCCAGGTATATAACGATGAATCTTCCAAGTTCATCCACAAAATCAATATCCATTTCTCTCTGAAATGTTGCCCCAACATTCATTAATCCAAAAGGCATTTTAACATACATGAAAGTGCCTCAAGGTAAAGTAAATGATGTTTTCTCTTGATCATCAAGGTGGACTAAAACTTGGTTGTAACAATAAAAACCATCTAATAGAGAAATTCTACTGGATCCAACTACCTTATGCAAAATATGGTCCATTTTGGGCAAGGAATAGTTGTCTTTGAGAGAGACTTTATTAAGGTTTTTGAAATCAATATAGAGTCTGATTTCTCCACTCTTCTTACTGGTTGGAACTAAATTGGAAACCCATTTAGAAAATCTTAATGGGACAATGATTTGAGCATCATACATCTTTTTAATCCCCTTTGCAATCAGAGGCATCAACTTTGGGTTAATTCTCCTAAGTTTTTGTTTGAAAGGATTTTTATCTTCTTTTATGGGAATTTTTGTTGTATAATAGGATTTTAGATCTTCATAGCTCTATGAAAAAACATCTATAAATTCTTTGAACAATTCTATGTATTTTTGTTTTTGAGTAGCAGGTAAAGATTTTGATTGTTTGATCATTTTTGGTTCTTTTTCAGTTCCCATGTTACAGTCCCCAAATTCTTTTCCAGTAGGTTAATTTTTTTGTTTTTTAGGTACATCATAAGAATCAAACAATTCTTCTAATGGGACTAATCCTCTAGGAAAAATATTATCCTTTAATTGCAAAAAGTCCAGATCTTGTTGTTTTTTATTTATTTTTTCTAAACCTATCTTATTTACACTTTATTTTTCATCATCACTATCAACATCAGTATTGGCACATTCAAACTCATTCTTTGATTGTAAAAAAAATTCAATTTGTTCATCATTTCCAAAAACATGCCAATACCTGATGTTGTCTCGGACAACAGGTATTCACTTCACTTCAACTGTATACTGGCGATTAGGATGAAATGTTATCTTACAAGTAGCTGTTGAAGTAGCCAGACCATCAACAATAATGTTTTGGTCTCTGTGAATGGCCTGCAAATCATATTTAGTAAATCACTATAGAAAATATAGAAAAGAATGTATGTAGGCTCTCAGTCTTGGGTGTTTAGTAGAGTACTCACATTTGATATGTTTTATGATGAGTTCAGAGTCACCCCTAATTGAAATTATCTTAGCAACAAGTGTCAACACAGGGGCAGACCCAGAGTTCAATGCTTCAACAATAGACCAACAAAACCCTAACTACTAGCCTTTTCAGCAACACCTGCGAAGCGGATGAAGTCTCACTCGAGGTAGAGGTAGGGGTGGTTGAACGACTCTAGTGTATGCAACCTTAGATGGGACATTGATATGTGATTACAATACTCTTAACAAATCACTTAGCAGTTGTTATTCATTAGTACTTAAGCTTTGTCTACAACACAGATAAACCCTAATTACAGCACAACGTAGTATTCAACAAGATTAAACACATTCAATAACTAAACACATCAATGTAGATCAGATATAGTATACTATTCACATCATTAGGCACTAAGCTATTATATTCATCTAAGCATGCATCATTGTACTAAGAATTAATCATATGAACCATAAAAAAACCATAATGCACAAAGAAACCATAGCACATGATATACGTGGTTCACGCCCAGCTTGGGGCTACGCCCACCAACTCTTTGTCTTCTTTATTATCTTATGTCAATAATCTACAATCACAGAGCCATAAGGTCCTACTCCGCATAGGACATGAGATCTATGCGCACCTTTCTAGATCCTCCTTCCCTGAGCTAGGTTAAAGGACAAATCCTTTACACTACCTCTTACAGTCACTTGCACCTAGCCTTGCAAGTCTCACACAGTATGCACAAAGAATGTACAAATATCACTTGGACTTAGCACATTGGCCTTCACTTTCCCTTAGCACCTAGCATCACACCCTTTTTCCAACTTCTCCATACATCTCCTAGCTTTCTATTTATACATTACAAAAGGTCCTAAACATGGATAAACCCACCGGTCGACATCCCCATACTCGTTACATAAGCCCCAAAACCAAAAATTCCCTAAAAGGGGCCGAGATCCTACGATCTCTGCTTCGACTTGCGCTCTGCCTTCGATAGCCTGTCGAAGTCCCAAAATAGGTCAACCTTGACCAAGGATATCGAAAACTTGGTCAAGGGCCAATAGGCCCCCAACACTCACCTGTGACTCGTCCCAAGTCACTCTAATTTGGGTAGCTCTGCTTCAAAATCCTCGAGCCTAGCTCGAGCTGCTTCGACCTACTACTACGCCAGGGCCTCCTACTCGACGAACTCCTGAATAGATGCCTTGTTCACAAGTCCATATAAGCGTTGTTCAACTGAAGTGACTACTTGTTCTAGCTCTGCTCCTCATCCTTCAATCTCTTTGAACAGTTGGCAAGCTACATCCTGGGCTGGCTGGAGCCTCTGAGTCACTTCCTTGACTTTGATCTGTATGGCATGGATGTGCTATTGAACAATGCGTTGTTCCTAGGATCATTTCATTCTCTCAACTGCTGACAAGAGATTCAACTCTACCTGTACTGTCACTTCTTGCTGCTTTGCCTCCTGGAGATGTGACTCCAACGTATTCAATTCAGGGTCCTCAGTAAGTCGCTCATAAGTCTACGCACTTATACTGCTAAGTTGTTGACATTTCAAAGCTAATTCTTTAATCTTCTCAACTATGCTCCGGGAAATGACTTCTCTTTGGTATTGCATATCCTGTGGAGTACTTGGTACTATTTGTAGCTCTAGATATGTTATTCTCTATTGAAGTTGTTGGATGGCTTCAACAAGATACACTACTTGATGCTCCATTGGGTCTTCCTCATTTTTCTCTAAGATCGTCACAGAGCGAAGTTATCTACTGACTACTTCTTTTACTCCAACCTGCTTCGCGAGCAACTGTTCTTTCTCTTGCTGGATCTGTGCCTTTTCCTCTTCAAACTTTACTTGGAGGGCAACCTTCTCTTGCTACGCAACACTGTGTTTGTCTATCACTTCCTCTTGGGATTGCTTTAGGGCCAATATGTCCTGTTATGTCTCTTCCTATGCGTGACGAAGGCGAGCTTCAGTCACATCGACTAGTATGTGGAGTTGGGTAGGCTCATCTCCCAACGTTTTTTCTTCTGATGGAGGGGGCGCAGTGGACACTGCATGACTGGAGTGAAGGGTCTGTCGTACCCATCACAGTTATGCTTCAATGTTTTCATACATGGTCTCTTTCTTGGCTTCATTTCTCTTCAAAATATCTTATGAGGTGTCTGATACCACTTCTTTGATCAATTCGAATTCACCGAGCATGAGCACAATTTGCAACTTGGTCTTACTAGCTTTTGACTTCTTCTGTGATGTGGGTTTCGTGGGAGAAACATTTCTTTGGTGATATGGCTCTGTATCATCAGAGGGATTATGTGGCGGTGTTAATTCACCTTGCTTCTATTGATATTTGTTTCTATCATTCTCTTCTTTATCTACTTCGCCATCACCTCCTCCTCCAGGTGATTCTGAAGCGGTTTCTTCTGATGCACTTCTCAGCTGTTGGACCTCTTATGTTTTCTTCCTTCTGCTAGTTCCAGGTGTATCATACCCTTCACGAGTGATTACCAGGATTTCGATTAGTTCGGGATTGAACAGTTCTGTAGGGTCAACAGGGATAAGGAGCAATGCAGGCCACTCCTTAGTTATTTCTTCTAGGTCCTCCTCTGTGAGTTTGTAGTAACTTTGTAGTACTTCTTTGTGTTCGTCTCCATGTGCAGTGATGTAGATAAAATGTCTGTCTACTTGGAAATTCACAAATGGCCTGAACTTGTGCAAGTCGTTCGATGTTATATGAGGGAAAAACTCAATAGCCCTCTTTAACTACAAGCAGTAGGTGTGGAACACCACATTTGATTTCCATTTTTTTCCCATATCAGTTGAATACCATTGCGAAGTGAACTTCGTGGCTAAGGGTTTAGATGGATCTAGTTCAAGGAAGGTCGCACCTTCCAACATCTCCAAAGCTATGAACATGATGAGGATCAACAACCAACTAAAATGGAACTCATAGCCATGATCCTGAGCTTCGCAATAGTCTTGGTCTAACTGGTTCACTAAGTATTTTTCCCAATTCATCTGTAGCCCCTCCATGCATTTCCCTACGAGGTCAACAAAAAACCCTATGGCTTGCATGGGTCTATTCTTCCAGAATAGCTTATTAGCAATCAACTAGAAAGCAAGGCTCATTATGCCATTCTGGATGGAGGCTACCCTGTAGCCTCGTTTCCTCTTCTCCACATCATCGTATGTATATTTAATCTTCTACGCCAGGGCACGGTCTGTAGCCTTCCCTGGGTAAAATTCTTGCGGGTCTGGTCTCTACATGCTCAATCCGGTGATCCAATGGATCAACATCAGATTGACAGTGATGTGTCTCTCTAGCCATAAATAAGCTAAATGGAAGATTGAAAGAAAGAGATTAACACACATGTTAACCTCCTGGTGCCTTCCAAAATGGGGTATTTTAATCACGTTCAGGATGTTGGACTGCGTGAGGTTCATCATCCATGGTTAGGGGATTATCTTTGACTTATTCCATTTCGTCCTAGTCAAATACCTATGAGGAGAAAGCATGTTGAAGTTCTTGCGATCCCCTAGGTTAAAGTCGTTGATCTTTAGAGTCATGATCTTATTCGGCTGAAGCTTTCTTGTGCATATCCCCTTCGGGAGGTATGTAGTAACCAAGGTGTAGTCGAAGTCCTTGGGGACACTGTCATGATTCACTGTGTCGGACAGAGAAGCGATTTAATCAGGCAGGATGGAAGGGATTAACTTCATGGTCACCAAGTCATCTCGATGCTTGGTTCTTTTCTCATCTGCAGTTCAGGATGGTCTGGATCTGCGAGTAGTTGAAGGGGAGGCTTACACTCCTCAGGTCGATGAGGCTTGAACTCCTATGGACATCAATCTGTCTGCCATTAGATTGATTAAAATTTCCTCTACTAACTTTTCCACAATGTTGAGATCATCTGACATGCACGCTCGAGATTGAATATCTCAGGCTGATGAATAATTTCTCAATGCAATAGAATGGATGGAAAGGTATTAATAGTAACAATGAGTTCTCTTGTTGGCTCGAATACAATTCACGAAAGTGTTCTCGGTGCAACAATCGACGGGATAATTAGATAGGGATGTAATGGATCCTTCCAA
Organism: Picea engelmannii; assembly: GCA_009831015.1. Taxonomy (NCBI): domain Eukaryota; kingdom Viridiplantae; phylum Streptophyta; class Pinopsida; order Pinales; family Pinaceae; genus Picea; species Picea engelmannii. The sequence goes on from ML778010.1 coordinate 2,159,938, forward strand.
CGGACAAGAAGCCTTCATCAATGCAGTTATGTCTATTACAACGCGGTCCCAATGGTCTGATGGCGAGATTTCTGATCATAACTATTGTTCCAATCATTTGGGAACGTCAATCTAACGGTTATAATTCCTCCAATGGTCATATGGCTCTATCATGGAGAAGTGCCAATATGATTTTCTCTGATATTCCAATGAAGTTCAAATTCTGGAGACCTTCCTTCTGTGAAGTCTTCTCTGGAACTTCCTGTAATTTCTCCAACTTTGCTTTCTTTTTGCTGAGCTTTCTAGCCTTATTCCCTGTGATCTGTGTTACTAGGTTCCTCTTCCCATTATGATTCTTATCTCCTCTTGGCATATTAAATTCACACTGTTGATGGTCTTTCATAGGGTTCAAGGCCAATACTTCTTCTCTGTCTGGGGTAGGTTCTCTACTCTCTTGTACAGACAGGTTTTCCAGGTCTGCTTGTGTTCTTTCAACTTCAACATCCATATTTCTAGTTCTCAATAGATTCGACTGGTTATCTTGTTCTTCCAATAAGTGTCCTATTCTCTTAGCCATGAAGTCTCTTAGTTATCTCTTTTTCTGTTATAGAGATTCCTCTTCTTGTTTTCTTCGGATCAAATATTTTTCAATCCATGTTTTTCCTAGTAACATAGCAAATGAGGTGTTGTTCTCAATAAATTTAACAACCTCAAATTCTTCTTCTGTCGAAGTTCCATGAGCACTCATATATGTCTGGGTAAGTCTTCCACACAGGGTTATCATCTTTCCTCTAAATAATCCTATTCCTCCCAATGAAGGAATCATAGCAGGCTGTCCTAAAATTTCCTAAGTTCTTTCTGTCATAATATTCACCTATGTTTCCTCATCCAGAACACAGTCTATGTCAAAGTCTCCTATTCTTGTTTCTATGCACTCTTTCTCTTTGAAGATCTCTGATAAGTTGATATCTCTGTGGTCAATGAGGGTTTCTTTCATTTGTAGTAATACAATCTCTTATCCTTTCTGGGGTTCTTCCATGGTCTCAGTTTGTTGGCCTTTTTTAGGGTTTTCTTGTCTCATATTCATTCTTTCAACCTTAGCAATCGTTCTAGGGAAATCCAGAACGTCATGGTCCATATATTTACAACAAAGACAACTAGGTCTTATATCAGGGCAATCCTTATCAATATGGTCCGACCTTCTGCATCTATAACAAAGAGTTAATCCTCTCTTCCTCTTAAATGATCCCCATACTTTCTTGTACTGTGAACTAGGATCATGGTAGATAACCTACATAAAATTCTTCCTAGGATCCTGCATCCATTTGTTAGTCAAAACATTCTTTCTATGCATAGGAATAACATATCTTCCATTATTTCTATCAGATCTACTCATATAAAACCTTATTTCTTCTAACTCTGCCCTATTTTTTAGACTAGGACAAAATTTATAAAACATACATAGATCCATACTTTTGAAACAAAACTTTCCACCTATCTTACCTTTATCAGAGCACACAGATTTCAGATCTTACCTCTTTAATAAAAAAATGTCAGTGATATTACCTCTATTAGAGAAGAAAGCTTTGATATCTTACCTTGTTTCTTCAGATCTGCCTCCTTTCTTAGCACAGAACTTCACAAATCAAGTAGAATATTATGCACTAAAGAAACAAATCTACACATAGAGATTTCTTTGTTTTCCTCAGTTCCCAGCTATCACAATTTCAGGTCCCGACAATGGAACCATTTGTTGTCACAGGGGAAGACCCATGGTTCAACGCTTCAACAACGCACCAAAAAAACCCTAACTACTGGCCCTTTCGGAAACACCTGTGAAGCAGATGATGTTGAAAAGTCAACAAGAAATGTGTGTCTAATTTATTTTCCCCTTAAATAAATTGGACAATAAATATTAATCTATTATCTCATAATTACTTGAAAATAGTTAACTAAAATGGAAAATCAGTTAGCTATAGGAAATTCGAGTTTAAAGGTTGACTGGTGGGAAATGGAAGTCGAATTAGTTGTAACTAAGTGACTTGAAGTTGTAACAGAGTTATAAATGTAGTTATGTGAGTTGTGAAGTAGTTTAACTCAGTTAAGTCAGTTAAGCTCAGTTGTACTAGTTGTAACTAAACTTACACTAGTGAGAGTTCAGTGAATTAATTATCAATTAATTCACAATCAATGATGTCACATGCAACTGAATATTTACAACTATTAACTACATGCATGTCAGATCCAATGGAGACCCAATTGAGATAACAGGTGAAAGGTACAGTTTGGCTATCAGCTATGATTTGAGTGAAGTGCACTCATGCAATCACATACATAGTGGATGTGACCATGAGCAATGTGTATCCTAGGAAAGAGGAAATTTGAATTCATTTGCAGGTTATTCCATTGCATGGATTGTGTAGAGGAGGCAGGTTGTCTGGAGGCAAAGAATTGGCACATGTATTTGCTGATTTTTGTATGAGACGATTGTATTGTACTAAGAGCTCTTGGATTAGAGTTTGTATGACATTTTTTCATCATCCATGATATACATAATATATTATAGTGGGGTTTTTAGCTTTATTATTTCCCGGTAAAACATCTATGTTGTGTGTGATTGATCTTTCTTCTTGATATTGCAATTGGCAATCGTGTTTTAAATTCCGTAGGAATATTTGTAGAAGAAATTCTGTATTTAACAGTGACATATAATTGTTATATTAGGAGAATCCAGGAAATACATAATTTGTATTAAACTTTATACATGGTATCAGAGCGTAGAAGATTTTAGAAGCTAAGTTTGTGATTGGATAGAATTCAAATTTGCAAAAAGAATTTCTTGGTGCTACAGTTGATTCAAGATCGAAATGGATTTCAATGGCTTGAGGTTAGAGTATGCACTCGAGGGTAGATTGAACTACATTTCTTGGAAGGACAGGATGGAGGTAGTACTCAAAGACAATGGATTGAATGAATTCATTTACAAAGATGTTCCTAAGCCAAATGTTGCAGATGCTGCAAATCTTGATGCATGGAAAAAGAAAGTAGAAAAGGTGAGGAGGATCCTGTTTGAGGGAGTAAGAGATCACATTGTCTCAAACCTCCATGGGAAAGACACACCACATGCAATGTGGAAGAATTTGATGTATCTATTCCAAAACAACAACTACCATAGGAAATTGGCGCTCAAAGATAAACTCAGGAAGATCAAGATGGAGAAGGGCGAATCCATTCCAAAATATCTCACGAAGTTTGTCCAATGTCGGGATGAGATGGGGAGTGTGGGAATAATAGTCATTGATGATGATTTGGTGAGATTGGCTCTCTTAGGACTTCCCAAGAGTTGTCACATTTATCAAGACTTTGTCAATGGAAGGGATAAATTGCTAGATTGGGAACGACTATTGTCGGATCATAATGCAGGAGGAGTTCAGGTCAAACACCAGAGATGGAGCTTCATTAAAGAATGATGATGAAGAGGATTTTTCTTTGGATTCCAAGTAAAGGAAAGGGAAGTGGAAGAAATTCCATTCAAAATTCGAGTCTAATGTCAAGAAGTTGTATTTTTCCAAAGTGAAGTGTTTTCACTGTCACGAACATGGGCATCTCGCTTCTAACTATCCACAGAAGAAGAAGAAAAAGAAGGTTGTTGGAGCTGCCACTGCTGAGGCCCTTTCCTCAAAATTTGACCTTGACTTCTCTTTGATCGCATGCATGGATTCAAGTGCATTGGGATCGGTGTGGTATTTGGATAGTGGTGTTTCCTTCCACATGATGGGAGATAAGGATCTTTTCAATGACTTGGAGGAGAAAGATCTCAAAATGCATATAGATATGGGTGGCGATGGATGATACAGTCTGGAATTGGTTCCATTACCTTTCAGAGGGAGTTAGGTAAACCATTTCAATTAAAATATGTTATGCATGTTCTAGGTCTAAAGAAAAACCTAGTCTTAGTCACAATTTTGGAGGACAGAGTCTATGATGTTGTTTTCAACAGTGTAAAATATTTTCTACAACATAAAACAATGGGTCAAGTCAAGAGGATCGGGATTAGAGTTAAGAATATATACAATTTGGAGGTAGATAGCTACGCTTTCATGATGGGCAAGGAATAAAACGTTGTGAGTCAGGATGAGGGCGAATTATGGCATAAGAGATTGGGCCATCTTCATCATGGAGCCCTGGAAATCATGCAGAAAATATCTACTGGACTTGCAATGGGAACACTTTCTCAATTAGATCAGTGCAAGGGTTGCACCATGGGGAAGTATGTAAAGTCCACCTTTCATGAAAAGGACAACCGTGCTTCGATGATCCTAGATAGAGTTCACATAAAAGTGTGTGGATCATTCTCAGTTGCTTCAATAGAGCAACATAAGTAATATGTTATTTTTGTTGATGAACTTTCTCATAAATGCTAGATCTTCTTCATGCAGAAGAAGCATCAAACATTCTCAAAGTTCTGTGAGTTTAAAGCATTGGTGGAGAAAGAGTCGGGGAAGCTAGTGAAAGCTCTAAGGAGTGATAATGGTGGAGAATACATCTCTAATGAATTCAAATAATTCTGCAGCAAAGAAGGAATTCGCATAGAACTCATAGCACCTCATAAATCACAACAAAATGGGGTCGTGAAGAGGAAGAACAAAACGATCGTGGGTGGATCACGAGTGATGTTTCATGATCAGGGCCTACCAATGCATTTATGGGAAGAAGCATGCAATACTACTGTTTATGTGAAAAACCGTTGTCCTTGTAGAGTACTTGGCATGAGTACACCTAAAGAAGATTTCACTGGTAAGAAACCTGATGTTTCTCATTTTAATATTTTTGGCTCATCTGTTTATGTGCATGTGACCAAGGATGCCAGGAAGAAGATGAAACCGACTGCTGAAGTTGGGATATTTGTGGGGTACACATAAACACCCCATAATTATCGTGTGTATTTTCCTAACAGTAATATGAATGTTATGCGATGAGATATAAAATTCGATGAGGGGAAAGCCATGCGGTTGTCGCTTGAGAGGGAGCTAGACTTGCATGTAGAGGAGGAACTTCTGGTTCCCAAAGATGAGTCTCAAGATGTGAATCAACCACATGAGGAGGTTCATGGAGTGGAGGAAGCCACTCAAGCAGAGCCATCCATCAGAAATGGCAGAAAGTGCACCACGGAAGCTTATAGATTGAGACTAGATGCTGCACAGAATGTAGGAGCCCCTACTTCATAGTGCAAATAAAGAAAGTATCCTAACCAATTTACCGGATACATAGATCTCATGAGGAAAGGTATTGTGACTAAACCATATTCCTTTCAGGAAGAAGTTCATGATCCCACTTGGGTTGATGCTATGGTGGAGGAATATGACTCCATTGTCAAAAACAGTGCATGGGAAATTATCCCAAGACTGGTCGACAAATCAGTGGTAGGTTCAAGATGGATATACAAGGTAAAGAAAGCTGTTGATGGGAGTGGAGAAATACAAGGCCAGTTTTGTGCCCTGAGGCTTCTCATAGATTGAGGGGATAGATTATTATGAGACCTTTGCACCTGTCACAAGGTACTCTTCCATACAATCCATCTTTTCCCTCTCAGTGTAGATGGGTTGGCGCATTCATGAGATGTATGTCAAAATTTTGTTTATTAATGGAATCATTGAGTAAGAAGTGTACATTGAGCAGCCATAAGTTTTTGAGACCTTTGACAGGGAGTCACATGTGTGCAGACTCAAGAGAGCATTGTATGGGCTAAAGCAAGCACCCCGTGCTTGGTACACTTGGATATACAGTTATTTAATCGGACTGGTCTTCACCAAAAGTGAAGTGGATGAAAACCTATACCAAATTGTGGTGGAGGGGAAGATTTTAATCATTTTTCTTTATCTTGTTGATTTAATATTGATTGATGATGAGAAGTTGATACAGTCATGCAAGGAGAACCTTGCAAAGGAGTTTGAGATGAAGGATTTGAGCCTCCTTCATTATTTCCTTGGATTGGAAATATGGCAACGAGATGGTGAACTTTTTGTGTCTCAAGGAAAGCATGCAAGGGAGATACTGGGTAAGTTTCACATGGAGGGTTGCAAGCACATGGATACTCCTCTTCCAGGAAACTGGAGGAAAGAGGATGCTACTTCTGGAGAAGTAGTGGATGCTACTGTCTATCGACAGTTAGTGGGTTCACTAATGTATCTAGTGAACATGTGACCAAACATTTGCGATGCAGTTAACCATCTGAGTCAAGCCATGGTTAAGCCTACAAAGATCTTTTGGAAGGCAGGTAAGCATGTGCTGAGATACTTGAGGGGAACATCTGAGTATGGATTATGGTACATAGAAACGGATGAGGTGAGGTTGTATGGATTCATGGATGCAGATTGGGTGGGCATCCCAACGGATAGAAAGAGCACATTAGGGGGGATCTTTAGTATTGGATCTATAGTTGTGTCTTGGTACAACAGGAAACAAAGTTTTGTGGCACTCAGTTCAATGGAAGAGGAATACATGGAAGCGAGTCAAGATGCATGTGAGGCTATCTGGATGAGAATGATCTTGGTTGGTTTGTTTGTTTCTCATTTAGATCCGATGATGATTCATTGTGATAATCAGAGTTGCATTAAACTCTCAATTAATCATGTGTTTCATGATAGATCTAAGAATATATATATCTGGTATCATCATCTCAGATATTGTGTGCAACAAAAGATCATGTTGTTTTAGTACATTCCTATGGAATATCAGGATGCAGATATTCTGACGAAGGCACTCACTAGGAGAAAATTTGAATACCATAGAGACAGGATTGGGGTGAAGGATAATCCATTTCTTGTTGAGAGGGAGTGTTGAAAAGTCAACAAGAAATGTGTGTCTAATTTATTTTTCCCTTAAATAAATTGGACAATAAATATTAATCTATTATCTCATAATTACTTGAAAATAGTTAACTGAAATGGAAAATCAGTTAGCTACAGGAAATTCCAGTTCAACGGTTGACTGGAAGGACATGGAAGTCGAATTAGTTGTAACTAAGTGACTTGAAGTTGTAACATAGTTATAAGTGTAGTTATGTGAGATGTGAAGTAGTTTAACTCAGTTAAGTGAGTTAAGCTCAGTTGTACTAGTTGTAACTAAACTTACACTAGTGAGAGTTTAGTGAATTAATTATTAATTAATTGACAATTAGTGACCTCACATGCAACTGAATATTTAGCATTGTTAACTACATGCATGTTAGATCCAATGGTGACCTAGTTGAGATAACAAGTGAAAGGGACAATTTGGCTATAAATTGTGATTTGAGTGAAGTGCACTCATGCAATCACACACATAGTGGATGTGCCTATGAGCAGTGCCTAGCCTAGGAAAGAGGCAATTCAAATTTATTTGCAGGTTATTCCATTGCAGGGATTACGCAGAGGAGGCAGGGTGTCTGGAGGCAGAGAATTGGCACATGTATTTGTTGATTTTTGTATGACGGTGTGAGACGATTGTATTGTACTGAGAGATCTTGGATTAAAGTTTTGTATGAGATTGTTTCATGATCCATGATATACATAATATATGATAGTGGGGTTTTTAGCTTTATGCTTTCCCGGTAAAACATCTGTGTTATTTGCGATTGATCTTTCTTCTTGATATTGCAATTGGCGATCGTGTTTTAAATTCCACAAGAATATTTGTAGAAGTGATTCTATATTTAACAGTGGCATATAATTGTTAGATCAGATGAATCCAGGCAATACATAATTTGTATTAAAATTTCTATAGATGAAGTCTCACTCGAGGTAGAGACAGGGGTGGTTGCAAGACTCCAGTGCCTGCAACCTTAGCTGGGACACCGATCTATGATTACAATACTCTTAACAAAGAACTTCGCATTTTTTATTCATTAGTACCTAACCTTTGTCTATAGCATATATAAACACTAATTATAGTGCAACGAAATATTCAATAAGATTCAATGCATTCAAGCACTAAACACATCAACGTAGATCAAATCTAGCATCATATTCACATCATTAGGCACTAAGCTATTATATTCATCTAAGCATGCATAATTGTACTAAGAATTAATCATATGAGCCATAAAACAAACATAATGCACAAAGAAATTATAACAAAGGATATACATGGTTCACCCCCAGCCTGGGGCTACGTCCACCAACTCTTCGCCTTATTTATTATCTTCTGCCAATCATCTACATGCATAGAGCCATAAGATCCTACTCCGCATAGGACAGGAGATCTGCACACACCTTTCTAGATCCTCCTTCCCCAAGATAGGTTACAACACAAATCCTTTACACTACCTCTTACAATCACTTTCACTTAGCCTTGCAAGTCTCACACAATATGCACAGAGCATGTACAACTATCAGTTGCACTTAGCGCATTGGCCTTCACTTTCCCTTAGCACCTAGCATCACACCCTTTTTCCACCTTCTACTTACATCGCCTAGATTTCTATTTATAGATTAAAAATAGGCCTAAACATGGGTAAACCCATGATTCGACATCCCCATACCCGTTACATAATCCCAAAACCAAAAAACGCCCTAAAAGGGGTCGAGATCCCGCGATCTCTGCTTCTAATTGCGCTTCGCCTTCTATAGCATGTCAAAGTCCCAAAATAGGTCAAACCTGATCAAGGATATCCAAAACTTGGTCAAGGGCCAACACCAATCCTTTTTAACAATTTCAAACTCAACATTAATGCTTCATACTCAGCTATATTGTTGGTACACTAAAAATTCAACTTGTAGGAATGGCTTTCTGTATGTCTTTTTTTTTAATTTAAACCCACACTCTAGCTCCTGATCCTTCCTTACTAAAAACACCATCAAAGTCTAAAATCAACAGAGGTTCTTTTGGTTCATCAGCTTCTATCATCACTATTTTTTCTTCTTCAGCTCCGTCCAAGTTACAAGCATCATCCTCCAGATTTGCAATTTGTCTTTCCATGTCTCCATCATTATATAAAATACAAAAGGCCATGTTAGGTACCCAAATACAAAAGATACACTGAAATAAATGAGGAAAGAGGGAAAAACTCATGGGAACCGCCCCCCCCCAAATTACAATGCATAAAAAAAATAAAAATGAGAAGGAACAAAAAAACAGTTTCTAAGCAACCGTGTCCTTCACTCTAAGAAGACCTTACAACTATGCAAGTTTGTGCTCGTTGAATATTTTGTTGAAGATGTGGATGTCTGCATAGATTTGATGAAGTATATGCATCATTGATATGGCCACACATATCCACTTTCTCTTCTTATAATGAAAAATATCCAAATAAAGTTTGGATGAAATTTTGAAAACCGTGCGACCGTTTCCGAAAAAACACTGAAATTTTGTTGATTTTAAAACAATCATAAATTCACTTCCCAGAATCCATTTTAGATGATTTTTTTTAGAAATTGGATATTTTCCCGAGAGGAATTCAAATATCCAATTTGTTTCTAAAAATTGTGCTCAGAAAATATCAGAATGGAGTCTGATGTGCGTGGCTTCCTTTTTGTCTCTTGCGATGCATGGATTGAGCATTGAAAAGTGTCTGCATGTGACCCCTAATATGCCTGCCATATATCTTCCACATGAAATTCAGAAAATAAATCTGAAATGGAGTAGACATCATCTTCAATTAATGGAATACAAATTTATTCAAATACTTTTGTAGAAGACTCTTCATAATAAGAGGATTGATCTTTTGATGGCTTCTCTTCTAGCTCTATCTGTTCAACCTCCTGCATGAAATCCTCACAGTCTTCTTTATTCCCAAATAAAACCTCCAATCTGGTCCATAATTCATTTGGATTTGATTCTTATGATTCTTCATATACTTGATGGAAAGTTCGGGAGAAACAAACATGCAGATACTTCCTATGGCCATATCTTGTCTATTAAGAAAATAATTTTTCTCATCAGAAGAATCATGATCTACTTCTGTTTCCATAGTAATTTCGTACAATCCTCTACATCTGAGATGAAGAAATTTTTTTGGCTTCCATTTCAAATAGTTATGAGGCGTGAGAAGTATTTTTGATGAGTAAAAGATAGATTCCATCTTTCTTTTTTCTTCAATCTTCAGTACCTGCAAAAATAATTTGGTGTAACTTTTTCTTAGTAGTCTTTCGGCTCTGATACAATGTAAATGTGTTGAACGTGCACATAATATATCTAGCTAAACAATAATACACACATTTGCAGAGATAATTGGAGAAATAAGAAGAATGAGAGAAAGAATGAAAGAATTCTCATTAACTATATTCCACACTCAAAGAGTGAATAATTTACAATAGATATAGCATACATGAGTAAATAATGAGCCATAGTGGTGGTCTAGAGTGATCTGGACATGCACCAACATTTACAGAAGTAAAATGCCACCTAGTATAGTCTCTCAGGCAATTACGGGAGTGAACTGCCACCTAATTAAGTTAACTAGTCAACTAGTCTTCAATTAATTGACTGAACAGAGAGTAGTGAGGAGTTAAATTAGGGAATCAAGGGTAATACACCAGTATGGTAATGATCCCAAGGAAAGGTCGAATTATCATGGTGATGATCCCAATGTTGCATGGTGATAAAACCAATGCAACATCTAAACTCAACTCAACTAGTCAAACTAAAGTGTCAACTAAAAGAGAATATTCTCCAAGTGGAATATTCTCCCCTAAAATATAGAAGACTTGATAATGACTAATTATGACTAATAAACAAGGAAAAACCTTAGGAAAAATTAATCCTAGGTGTGTGCGAAGTAACTCCAACAGAATCAAGGTCCGAATGAACATAATATAAGGGATAATTATGTTGTTTATCCTGATTATTGACCATGCATTTCATCAGTGTATCCCTATATAATATCCTCAACTGAAAAAATAATGGAATGGTGTCATAAGACATGTCCAGTTGCAGGGTACCCTGTAACTTGGCTCCCCGTGAGTGAGACAGTAACATGCCATACTTAGGAGGAATGTCCGCAAAAATTATGTCCATTACCATGCTCTTGGATGGGATTTAAGCTAAAGTAACACACAAATATTTCATAAGGTGATCCAGGTGGATATTGGTGGCCACCCACCTTTTCCAACTGGCTCAAAACATTTTTTTGACAACTTTGGCAATTTACTATTTTTAGCAGTTTTAACTTTCGGGGCCATTTCGAGGGCCTAAATGAAGATCTTTCAGGGTTAGGATTCTCAATGATGGCCTAAGGCACGCTTGATCCTCCAAAATTAATATCCTCTATGATACCTTTCAAACGGGCTATCATACGCCTAAAACGAAGATAGTATGCAAAAGTTAAAACCCCAGGAAGTTGACGTACTAACTTACCTAGACAGGGCCGACATGGCTTTTGACACTTCATCTCCTAGGGTTAGGTTTTTGGATGTATAGGGTTTTTGGAATTCCTTTTTATTGTAAAAATACCTTCAGAGCCTCATTGTAATCATCTTCTTGTGAATGAGAACAACCGTCACATCTCTTCTCAGAGATAAGCCACCACCATTCCAACAAGCTTGTTTCCGATGCATTTTACAGTTTCAACTTATTTCCTTATTGAATAGAAAACCAGTTTTACTGTATCTCTGTTATTTTGTGTTAATCACCTGTTAATAATCTGTAGTCATTTAGTTTTTCTCATAAAATCTTGATCAGTGGTATCATAGCGGTTTGATCCTTGTCATCTTAATGCATGTTCCCAACAAGGTCAGAGTACAAAGAGTTGGGTCTCGAGCTTGTTTCTCTTGAGGATAAAATATCTCGCATGCCCAAGATACCTCTCATGGCAGGAGAAAATAAATATGATAGGATAGGAGATCCTTTCGAATTGTTGATTGAGGAATCTCTCATGCAACAAAAGAACGAGATGATGGATAGTTTCGTGCAAATCCTTTGGCGGATACCAATAGGCAATGCATCTTCTTTGAGTGGAGGCGCCACCCCCTTCAAGGTACAAATAAACTTTTATATTCATATATTTGAAGGTTAGATAGACGCATATGTTGTAGATAAGTGGTTGAATCTACTAGAAGGGTATTTTTATGTCCATAACTTTTCGAATAGAGAAAATATTACTTTTGCACTGCTCAAAGTTGTTCCCCAAGTCAAAGATTGGTGGGAAACTTTCTGTGAGAAAAAGGAAACAGAGGAACCCTCATTATTTATAGTCACGACCACCTAGGAATGCTTCAGGGATGTTATTAAGGATTAATACTACCCTTTCAGAAGTTATGACGACTTGTATACCAAATGGACCACACTGCGGCAAGAAAGAGACCAAGCAGTGCTAGATTTCACAAATATCTTTCATACCTTGCACACCAAGATGGGTATCAAAGATTCAAAGAGACATCTGGTGCTTAGGTATCATGATGCTCTGCATAGATACATCCATACTGAAATGGAATTTTTGGACATCTCATCCTTGGGCGCGGCCTACCGATATGTCCTCAAAATCAAGCAGAAGCTCAAACAAAAGACGCGAAAATTTGGGCTTGGGAACCCCCCACAAAAAAATCCAGGAAAGGGTGGCCCCAAAATATAGAAAAAAGGAAAAATAAAATATGCATAGTATCAGGACAACCAGTCCAAGCCGCAAGTAAAGGACACCAAAAAGACAAAGAATGATACCGGGAAATGGTGTGACTTCCATAAGAGCCCTTGGCATAACACTACTGACTGCCACTCAAAGTAGTCGCTAGTGGCTGAAGTGAAAGCCTATGCATCATATGTGGGTTCAGACTCTGAGACATAAATAGAAAGGTGAAGACAAATCATTGACACGGATCCCAGTGTGACCGTTTCTACCACCAAGCTCTAGCCTAGTGAACCAGATGAGCTAGAAGAAGGGGAATGCCTCTTCCATTCATAGATGTGGGTAAAAGGCACCCCGCTGCACTTCATCATGGATAGCGGTAGCTAGGAGAACCTCATCTCAGTAGAGGTCGTCAAGAGGCTGGCCCTGCCGACAACACCGCACCCACAACCCTACACCATTGGATGGTCCACCAAGGAAGCGATCTTTGCATCAGCCAATAGTGGTGACTATTGTACGACATCAAGCCCTTCAAAGACGAGGTATTTTTTGATGTTACTCCTCTCGAAGTTTTTTATGTTCTTTTGGGCCAACCTTATTTATGGAAATGTCATGATATATATGTTTCTAGGCCTCGTAGTGTTATTATTACTTTGAAAAATAAAGTGTACAGGATACTCGAGGCAGTCCCACCTAGTTCTATTTCCTTGATCTTTTCTAGGCAATGTAGGAAGGTCATCTCTCAGATGGGGAAGTTTGTATTCTTTGTGATTCTCTCTTAGAATAAGTGAAATATCACAGCTAAATCTAGGGTCTCTACGACTGATCTCTCCACACACCAAAAACAAGTAGATAAGGTCATGGAAGAATACTCAGATATCTTTTCCTCACCTATCGAGGTACCTCTGCAATCCTAGGTCAAGAACCCCATCGATATGACCCCTGACGCACCACTGCCCAATGGGCCAGTCTATTGTCACTCTCTATTAGAAAATGAGGAGATCAAGCGATAGATCCAATAAATTCTCTACAAGGGGCACATATGTCCCATATCATTACCTTGCAAGATCCCAGTCATGCTGGTACAGAATAAAGATGGATCCTGACGAGTTTGCATTGATTACCAGGCTCTGAATAGAATCACAGTCAGAAACTGGTACCTGATTCCCCGAATCGATGACTTCCTTGATTAACTCACTGGGGCCAAATAATTCAGTAAGATTGATCTGACGTTTGGCTACCACCAGGTCTCGATAGAAGAGACAGATGTATGGAAAACCACCTTCAAATCAAAGGAAGGAATTTTTTAATGGTTGGTCATGCCCTTTGGTTTGACAAATTATCCAGTCACTTTCATGAGGATGATGGACGATATCCTGTGACCATTCACCAATACTTTTGTACTTGTGTATCTGGATGACATTATCATTTACAACAAGACTTGGGCCGAACACTTGTATCATATTCAACAGGTTCTACACACCCTACAACAACACAAGTTATATGCCAACTTGGAAAAATTCTCCTTCGGCATGGACATGGTCCATTTCCTGGGCTACATAACTGATCAACATGGTGTACATGTGGATCCGACAAAGATCCAAGTCATCCGTGACTAGCCAGCCCCAACCACACTCACTCAGCTTCAAAGCTTCTTCGGCCTTGCCAATTTCTACCACAAGTTAGTGTTGGGATTCTCCCATATTGCATAGGCCCTCAATGAAATAACCAAGGGTGGTGGTAAGGTGGAATTTGTGTTGGGTCAGTCCCAACAAAAAGCGTTTGACGATTTGAAGCAGCGCTTATGCTCATCCCTAGTACTTTCACTACCAAACCTTCATTAGCCCTTTGAGATCGAGACACATGCTTCAGACTATGTGGTGGGTGTCATTCTCACTTAGCACGGCCACGCCGTGGCCTATGATAGTGAGACACTATTAGATGTTGTTTGTAAGTACCCTACTTATGACAAAGAAATGTACTCCATTGTGAAATCCTGTCGCTAGTGGAGACATTACATTATTGGGAAGGAGACAATCATCCACACTGATCATAAGCCACTACAGTTCATGTAGACACAAGTAAAATTGAAAAATGATCGCCATCAAAAGTGGTCCACATACTTGCAACAATTCCATGTCAACACCAAGTATAAAACATGAAGCACCAATCACATCATTGATTGCCTCAACAGACCACCAGTCACAACACTCACCACAATGTTATACTCCTGCGACCATGAGACCTATGGATGGCCCCAACTCTATGAGACTGACCCGGACTTCACCACTGCCTACCAAATGTTGGGTGCAAACATAGTTGTCGATAATTTCCATATTCAGGATGGCTTGTCGTGTCGACTGGGCCATATATGTGTTCGATCAAGAGAGCGAGGGAAGATGATCTGGGAATCCCAATAGAGTCAGGTGGTAGGACACTTCGGCATCGAAAAAATAGTGGTGATTCTACAAAAACATTTCTACTGGCCGAAACTTCGACAGGAGGTCAACAAGTATATCAGGTCCTTCACTTCCTACATTATTGTGAAACCAACCACTAAGAAACAAAGCCTGTACACCCCTCTTCCTACTCCTGAGAGGTGATGGGAATCCATCTCAATGGACTACATGTTGGGCCTCCTGTCCACCAAGCGGGGAAATGACTGTGTTTTTGTGTTTGTTGATCGCTTTTATAAGATGGCGATTCTGGTTGCTTGCAATAAGAACATCACAAAAGAGGCCACTGCTAAGTTCTTCTTTGAATGAGTCTGGGTACAATTTTGAATCCCAAAAACCATTGTCTCAGATCAGGATAGTCAATTTCTCAGCACATTCTGGTTGAGCCTATGGTCTCTTCTGGATACCAAGATCATCAAATCCACGACCTTCCACACCCACACAGATGGCAAAATCGAGGTCGTAAATCGAATATTATCCAACTTTGTTTCTTCTGATGGAGGGGGTGCAGTGAACACTACGTGGCTGGAGTGAAGTGCCTGTTGTACCCCTCGCAGTTCTGCTTCAATTATTTCATACATGGTCTCTTTCTTAGCTTCATTTCTCTACAAAATATCTTCTGAGGTGTTCGATACAACTTCTTTGATGAATTCAAAGTCACCAAGCATGAGCACAATTTGCAGCTTGGTCTTACTAGCTTTTGAATTCTTCCATGATTTGGGTTTCATGGGAGAAACCTTTCTTTTGTGAGATGGCTCTGTGTCATCACAGGTATTTTGTGGTGGTGTTACTTCACCTTGATTCTAATGATCTTCATTTCCATCATTCTCTTCTTTATCTACTTCATCATCACCTCCTCCTCCAGGTGATTTTGAAGCAATTTCTTTTGATGGATTGCTCAGTTGTTGGACCTCTTCTGTTATCTTCCTTTTGCTAGTTCTAGGTGTATCATACCCTTCACAAGTGATTACTGGGATTTCTATTGGTTCGGGATCGAATCGTTCTACAGGTTCAATAGGGATAAGGAGCTCTACAGGCCACTCCTTAGTTATTTCTTCTAGGTCCTCCTCTGTGAGTTTGTAGTAACTCTATAGTACTTATTTTTGTTCGTCTCCATGTGCAGTGATGTATGTGAAATGTTTGTCTTCTTGGAAGTTCACAAATGGCCTGAACCTATGCAGGGAGTTTGGAATTATACGAGGGACAAACTTAATAGCCCTCTTTAACTGCAGGTAGTAGGTGTGGAACACCACGTTTGATTTCCATTGTTTTCCCATATTGCTTGAATACCATAGAGAAGTGAACTTTGCGGCTAAGGGTTCATATGGATCTAGTTCAAGGAAGGTCGCACCTTCCAACATCTCCCAAGCTATGGACATGATCAGGATCAACAACCAACTAAAATGGAACTCATAGCCCTGATCTTGAGCTTCGCTGCAGTCTTGGTCTAACTGGTTCACTAAGTATTTTTCCCAATTCATCTGTAGCCCCTCCACGCATTTCCCTGTGAGGTCAACAAAAAACCCTATGGCTTGTGTGGGTCTATTCTTCCGGACTAGCTTATTAGAAATCAACTGGAAAGAAAGGCTCATTACGCCATTCTGGATGGAGGCTACCTTGTAGCCTCATTTCCCCTTATCCACATCGTCATATGTATCTTTAATATTCTATGCTAGGGCGTGGTCTACATCCTTCTCTGGGTAAAAGTCTTGCAGGTCTGGTCCCTGCATGCTCAATTCGGTGATCCAATAGATCAACACCAACTAGATGGTGATGTGTCTCTCTAGCCACAAATAACCTCCATGGAAGCTCGACAGCAAAAACTTAACACACACGCTAACCTCCTGGTGCCTTCCAAAATGGGGTATTTTCATCACGTTCAGGATGGTGGACTGCACGAGGTCCATAGTCCATGGTTGGGGGATTATTATCGACTTCTTCCCCTTCATCCAAGTCAAATACCTGTGAGGAGAGAGCATGTTGAAGTTCTTGCGATCCCCTAAGTTAAATTCGTTGATCTTTAGTGTCGTGATATTATCTGGTTGAAGCTTTCCTGTGTGTATCCCCATCGGGAGGTATGTAGTAACCAAGGTGTAGTCAAAATCCTTGGGGAAACTGTCATGATTCACCATGCCGGCCAAAGGCGAGATGTAGTCGGGCAGGATGGAAGGGATTAACATCGTGTTCAACAAGTCATCTCAATGCTTGGTTCTTTTCTCATATGCGGTTTGGGATGGTCTAGATCCATGAGTAGTTGAAGGGGAGGCTGGCACTCCTCACGTTGATGAGGCTTGAACTCCTGTGGACATCAATCTGTTTTCCATTAGATCAATTAAAATTTCCTCTACTGACTTTTCCACAGTGCTGAGCTCATTCGACGTGCACGCTCGAGATCGGATATCTCAAGCTGATGAACAATTTTTCAATGCAATAGAATGGATGGCAAGGTCTCAATAGTAACAATGAGTTCTCTTGTTGGCTCGAATACAATTCGCGAAAGTGTGCTTGGTGCAACAATCGACGTGATAAGTAGATAAGGATGTAACAAATCCTACCAATGGACAAGAAGCCTTCATCAATGTAGTTATGTATATTATGGCACGGTCCCAACGGTTCGATGGCAAGATTTCTGATCATAACTGTTGTTCTAACCGTTCGGGAATGTCAATCTAATAGTTATAATGCCTCCAATGGTCATATCACTCCGCCATGGCGAAGTTCCAATCTAACTTTCTTTTATATTCCAACAAAGTCCAAATTCTGGAGACCTTCTTTCTGCGAGGTCTTCTCTGGAACTTCCTATAATTTCTCCAACTTTGCTCTCTCCTTACTGAGCTTTCTAGCCTTCTTCCATGTGATCTGTGTTACTGGGTTCCTCTTCCCATTCTGATTCTTATCTCCTCTTGGCATAGTAAATTCACTCTGTTGATGGTCTTTCGTAGGGTTCAATGCCAATACTTCTTCTCTGTCTGGGGTAGGTGCTCTACTCTCTTATATAGACAGGTGTTCCAGGTTTGTTTGTGTTATTTCAACTTCAACATCCAGATTTCTAGTCCTTAATAGCTTCGACTGGTTATCTTGTTCTTCCAGTAAGTGTGTTATTCTCTCAACCATGAAGTCTCTTAGTTCTTTCTTTTTCTGTTATAGAGCTTCCTCTTCTTGTTTTCTTGGTATCTGATCTTTCTCAATCTAGGTTTTTCCTAGTAACATAGCAAATGGGGTGTTGTTCTCAATAAATTTAACAACCTCAAATTCTTCTTCTGTCGAAGTGCCATGAGAACTCATAGATGTTTGGGTAAGTCTTCCACATAGGGTTATCAACTTTCCTCTAAATAATCCTATTCGTCCCAATGAAGGAATCATAGTAGGCTGTCCTAAAATTTCCTAAGTTCTTTCTATCATAATATTCACCCGTGTTTCCTCATCCAAAACACAGTCTATGTCAAAGTCTCCTATTCTTGTTTCTATGCACTCTTTCTCTTTGAAGATCTCTGATAATTTTATATCTCTGTAGTCATTCACGGTTTCTTTCATTTGTAGTAATACAATCTCTTATTCTTTATGGGGTTCTTCCATGGTCTTAGTTTGTTGGCCTTTCTTAGGGTTTTCTTGTTTCATATTCATTCTTTCAACCTTAGCAATCATTCTAGGGAAATCCAGAATGTCATGGTCCATATCTTTACAACAAAGACAACTATGTCTTATATAAGGGAAATCCTTATCAAGATGGCCCGACCTTCTTCATCTGTAACAAAGAGTTAATCCTCTCTTCCTCTTAAATGATCCCCATACTTTATTGTACTGTGAACTAGGATCGTGGTAGATAACTTGCAAAAAATTCTTCCTAGGATCCTGCATCCATTTGTTAGTCAAAACATTTTTTCTATGCATTGGAATAACATATCTTCCATTATTTCTATCAGATCTACTCATATCAAACCTTATTTCTTCTAACTCTACCCTACTTTTCAGACTAGGATTTTTTTTATCAAACATACCTAGATCCATACTTTTGAAACAAAACTTTCCACTTATCTTACCATTATTAGAGCACAAAGCTTTCAGATCTTACCTCTTTAATCAAAAAAATTCACTGATCTTACCACTATAAGAGCACAAAGCTTTCAGATATTACCTTGTTTCTTCAGATCTACCTCCTTTCTTAGCACAGAACTTCGTAAATCAAGTAGAATACTATGCACTAAAGAAACAGATCTACACAGAGATTTATTTATTTTCCTCAGTTCCCAACAATCACAATTTTAGGTCCCGACAATGGAACCATTTGTTGGCACAGGGAAAGACCCAGTGTTCAACGCTTCAAGAATGCACTAACAAAACCCTAACTACCGGCCCTTTCGGAAACACCTTCAAATCAGATGATGTTGAAAAGTCAACAAGAAATGTGTGTCTAATTTATTTTCCCCTTAAATAAGTTGGACAATAAATATTAATCTATTATTTCATAATTACTTGAAAATAGTTAACTGAAATGGAAAATCAATTAGCTATAGGAAATCCCAGTTCAAAGGTTGACTAGTGGGACATGGAAGTTGAATTAGTTGTAACTAAGTGACTTGAAGTTGTAACAGAGTTATAAGTGTAGTTATGTGAGTTGTGAAGTAGTTTAACTCAGTTAAGTGAGTTAAGCTCAGTTGTACTAGTTGTAACTAAACTTACACTAGTGAGAGTTCAGTGAGTTAATAATTAATTAATTCACAATCAGTGATCTCACATGCAACTGAATATTTACTAGTATTAACTACATGCATGTCAGATCCAATGGAGACCCAGTTGAGATAACAAGCGAAAGGGACAGTTTAGATATCAGTTGTGATTTGAGTGAAGTGCACTCATGCAATCACATACACAGTGTATGTTCCCATGAGTAATGCGCAGCCTAGGAAAGAGGCAATTTAAATTCATTTGCATGTTATTCCATTGCAGGGATTTCACAGAGGAGGCAGGCTATTTGGAGGTAGAGAATTGGCACATGTATTTGTTGATTTTTGTATTACAGTGTGAGACGATTGTATTGTACTGAGAGCTCTTGGATTAGAGTTTTGTATGAGATTATTTCATGATCCATGATATACATAATATATGATAGTGGGGGTTTTATCTTTATTCTTTCCTGGTAAAACATCTATGTTATGTGCGATTGATCTTTCTTCTTGATATTGCAATTGGCGATCGTGTTTTAAATTCTGTAAGAATATTTGTAGAAGTGATTTTGTATTTAAAAGTGACATAGAATCGTTATATCAGGAGAATCCAAGAAATACATAATTTTTATTAAAATTTCTACATGGTATTAGAGCTCAGAATATTGCAGAAGTTGAGTTTGTGATTGGATAGAATTCGAATTTGCAGAAAGACTTTCTTGGTGCTACAACTGATTCAGGATCAAAATGGATTTCAATGGCTTAAGGTTAGAGTATGCACTTGAGGAAATATTGAAGGAATTCATTTACAAAGATGTTCCTAAGCCAAATGCTGCAGACGCTGCAAATCTTGATGCATGGAAAAAGAAAGTAGCAAATGTGAGGAGGATCCTGTTGGAGGGAGTAAGAGACCACATTGTCTCAAACCTCCATGCGAATGACACACCACATGCAATTTGGAATAATTTTATGGATCTATTCCAAAATAGCAATGACCATAGGAAATTGCCACTCAAAGATAAACTCAGGAAGATCACGATGGAGAAGGTTGACTCCATTCCAAAATATCTCATGAAGTTTGTCCAATGTTGGGATGAGCTGGGTAGTGTGGGAATAATAGTCATTGATGATGATTTGGTGAGCTTGTCTCTCTTAGGACTTCCCAAGAGTTAGCACATTTATCAAGACTTTGTCAATGGAAAGGATAAATTTCCAGATTGGGAATGACTATGGTCGGATGATAGTGCAGGAGGAGTTCAGGAAGAACACCAGAGATGGATATTCATCAAAGCATGATGATGAAGAGGATTTTTCTTTGGATGCCAAGGAAAGGAAAGGGAAGGGAAAGAAATTCCATTCAAAATATGAGTCTAAAGTCAAGAAGTTGGATTTGTCCAAAGTGAAGTGTTTTCACTGTCACTAACATGGGCATCTCGCTACTAATTGTCCGCAGAAGAAGAAGAACAAGAAGTTTATTGGAGCTGCAAATGGTGAGGCCCTTTCCTCGAAATTTGACCTTGACTTATGTTTGATCTCATGCATGGATTCAAGTGCATTGGGATCAGTGTGGTATTTGGATAGTGGCACTTCCTTCCACATGATGGGAGATACGGATCTTTTCAATAAATTGGAGGAGAAAGATCTCAAAATGCATATAGAGATGGGTGACGATGGATGATACAGTGCGACTAGAATTGGTTCCATTACCTTTCAGAGGGAGTTAGGTAAACCATTTCAATTAAAATATGTTATGTATGTTCCAGGTCTGAAGAAAAACCTAGTCTCAGTCACAATTTTGGAGGACAAAGGCTATGCCATTGTTTTCAGTAGTGGAAAATATTTTATGCGACATAAAACAATGGGTCAAGTAAAGAGGATAGGGATTAGAGTTAAGAATCTCTACAAGATGGAGGTAGATAGCTATGTTGTCATGATGGGAAAGGAAGAAAAAGTTGTGAGTTGGGATGAGGGAGAATTATGGCACAGGAGATTGGGCCATCTTCATCATGGAGCCCTGAAAATCATGCAACAAATATCTACTGGACTTCCAATGGGAACACTTGCTCAGTTATATCAGTGCAAGGTTTGCACCATGGGGAAGTATGTAAAGTACACCTTTCATGAAAAGGAGAACCGTGCTTCGATGATCCTGGAGAGATTTCACACAGACGTGTGTGGACTATTCTCAGTTGCTTCAACAACGAAACATAAGTATTATGTTATTTTTGTTGATGAATTTTCTCGTAAATGCCATATATTCTTCATGCAAAAGAAGGATCAAACATTCTCAAAGTTTTGTGAGTTTAAAGCATTGGTGGAGAAAGAGTCAGGGAAGCTAGTGAAAACTCTAAGGAGCGATAATGGTGGAGAATACATCTCTAAAGAATTCAAGTACTTCTGCAACAAAGAAGGAATTCGAATAGAACTCATAGCGCCTCATAACCCACAGAAAAATGGTGTCGTGAAGAGGAAGAACATAACGATCATGGGTGCATCACGAGTGATGTTGCATGATCAGGGCCTACCAATGCATTTGTGGACAAAATCATGAAATACTGTGGTTTATGTGAAAAACCGTTGTCCTCATAGAGTACTTGGCATGTATACACCTGAAGAAGCTTTCACTGGTAAGAAACCTGATGTTTCTCATTTTAAGATTTTTGGCTCATAAGTTTATGTGCATGTGACAAAGGATGCCAGAAAGAAGCTGAAACCGACTGCTGAAGTTGGGATATTTTTGGGGTACACAGAAACACCTCATAATTATCGTGTGTATTTTCCTAACAGTAATATGATTGTTATGAGACGAGATATAAAATTTGATGAGGGGAAAGCCATGTGGTTGTCGCTTGAGAGGGAGCTAGACTTGCATGTAGAGGAGGAACTTATGGTTCCCAAAGATGAGTCTCAAGATTTGGATCAGCCACATGAGGAGTTTCATGGAGTGGAGGAAGCCACTCAAGCAGAGATATTCATCAGAAATGGTAGAAAGCGCACCACAGAATCTGATAGATTGAGACTAGATGCTGCATAGAATGTAGGAGCCCCTACTTCACAGTGCACATAGAGAAAGTCTCCTGATCGATTTACTAGATACATGGATCTCATGAAAAAATGTATTGTGACTGAACCATCTTCCTTTCAGGAAGTAGTGCATGATCCCATGTGGGTTGATGCTATGGTGGAGGAATATGACTCCATTATCAAAAATAGTGCATGGGAAATTATCCCAAGACCGGTCGACAAATCAGTGGTAGGTTCAAGATGGATCTACAAAGTAAAGCAAGTTGTTGATGGGAGTGTGGAGAAATACAAGGCCAGGTTTGTGCCCCAAGGCTTCTCACAGATCGAGGGGATAGATTATGATGAGACCTTTGAACCTGTCACAAGGTACTCTTCCATACGATCCATCTTTGCACTCTCAGTGTAGATGGCCTCGCGCATTCATGAGATGGATGTAAAAACTTTGTTTCTTAATGGGATCATTAAGGAAGAAGTGTACATTGAGAAGACATAAGTTTTTGAGTCCTTTGACAATGAGTCACATGTGTGCAAACTCAAGAGAGAATTGTATGGGTTGAAGCAAGCACCCCGTGCTTGGTACACTCGGATAGACAGTTATTTAATCGGGCTGGGCTTCACCAAAAGTGAAGCGGATGAAAACCTATACCAAATTGTGGTGGAGTGTAAGATTTTAATCATTGTTCTTTATCTTGATGATTTAATACTGACTGATGATGAGAAGCTGATACACTCATGCAAGGAGGACCTTGCAAAGGAGTTTGAGATGAAGGATTTGAGCCTCCTTCATTATTTCCTTGGATTGGAAATATGGCAGTGAGATGGTGAAATTTTTGTGTCTCAAGGCAAGCATGCAAAGGAGATACTGGGTAAGTTTCACATGGAGGGATACAAACACATGGATACTCCTCTTCCAGGAAGCTGGAGGAAAGAGGATGCTACTTCTGGAGAAGTAGTGGATGCTACTGGATATTGACAATTAGTGGGTTCACTAATGTGTCTAGTGAACATGAGACCAGACAGTTGCGATGCAGTTAACCAACTGAGTCAAGTGATAGTTAAGCCTACCAATATCTTTTGGAAGGCATGTAATCATGTCCTGAGATACCTGAGGGGAACATCCGAGTATGGATTATAGTACAGACAGACGGATGAGGTCAAGTTGTATGGCCTCATAGATGCAGATTGGGTGGGCAACCCAACGGATAGAATGAGCACATTAGGGGGGATCTTTAGTATAGGATCTATAGTTGTTTCTTGGTACAGAAGGAAACAGAGTTTCGTGGCACTTATTTCAACAGAAGCAGAATACATGGAAGCGAGGAAAGCTTCATGTGAGGCTATCTAGATGAGAAATATCTTAGTTGGTTTTTTTGGTTCTCATTTAGATCCAATGATGATTCATTGTGATAATCAGAGTTTCATTAAACTCTCAATTAATCATGTGTTTCATGTTAGATCTAAGAAAATATATATATATATATATGGTATCACCATCTCAGATATTGTGTGCAGCGGAAGATCATGTTGCTTCAGTACATTCCTATGGAAGATCAGGATGCAGACATTCTAACGAAGGCGCTCACCAGGAGAAAATTTGAATACCATAGAGACAGGATTGGGGTGAAGGATAATCCATTTCTTGTCTTGTTGAGAGGGAGTGTTGAAAAGTCAACAAGAAATGTGCGTCTAATTTATTTTTCCCTTAAATAAATTGGAAAATAAATATTAATCTATTATCTCATAATTACTTGAAAATAGTTAACTGAAATGGAAAATTAGTTAGCTATAGGAAAATCTAGTTCAAAGGTTGACTAGTGGGAAATGGAAGTCGAATTAGTTGTAACTAAGTGACTTGAAGTTGTAACAGAGTTATAAGTGTAGTTATGTGAGTTGTCGAGTAGTTTAACTCAGTTAAGTGAGTTAAGCTCAATTGTATTAGTTGTAATTGAACTTACACTAGTGAGAGTTCAGTGAATTAATTATTAATTAATTCACAATCAATGATCTCACATGCAACTGAAGATTTAGCACTGTTAACTACATGCATGTCAGATCCAATGGAGACCCATTTGAGATAATAGGTGAAAGGGACAGTTTGGCTATCAGTTCTGATTTGAGTGAAGTGCACTCATGCAATCACACACATAGTGGATGTGCCCATGAGAAATGCGCATCCTAGGAAAGAGGCAATTCAAATTCATTTGCAGGTTAGTCCATTGCAAGGATTATGCAGAGGAGGCAGGTTGTCTGGAGGCAAAGAATTGGCACGTGTATTTGTTGATTTTTGTATGATGGTGTGAGATGATTGTATTGTACTAAGAGATCTTGGATTAGAGTTTTGTATGAGATTGTTTCATGATCCATGATATACATAATATATGATAGTGGGGTTTTTAGCTTTATGCTTTCCCGGTAAAACATCTATGTTATGTGCAATTGATCTTTCTTCTTGATATTGCAATTGGCAATCATTTCTTAAATTCCACAAGAATATTTGTAGAAGCGATTATATATTTAACAGTGGCATATAATTGTTAGATCAGGAGAATCCAGGAAATACATAATTTGTATTAAAATTTCTATAGATGAAGTCTCACTCGAGGTAGAGGCAGGGGTGGTTGCAGGACTCCAGTGTCTGCAACCTTAGCTGGGACACCAATATGTGATTACAATACTCTTAAAAAATAAGATGTAGATGTCTGCACAGATTTGATAAAGTAGATGCATCATTGATATGGCCACACATATCCACTTTCTCTTCTTATAATGAAAAATATCCAAATAAAGTTTGGATGAAATTTTGAAAACCGTGCGGCTGTTTCCAGAAAAACGCTGAAATTTTGTCGATTTTAAAACGATCATAACTTCACTTCCCGGAATCCGTTTCAGACGATTTTTATTTGAAATTAGATATTTTCTCGAGAGGAATTCAAATATCCAATTTGTTTCCGAAAATTATGCTAAGAAAATATCAGAATGGAGTCTGATGTGTGCGACTTCCTTTTTGTCTCCTGATATGCATGCATTGAGCATTGAAAAGTGTCTGCATGTGACCCCTAAGATGCATTCCATATATATTCAACATGAAATTCATAAAATAAATATTAAATGGAGTAGACATCATCTTCAATTAATGGAATACAAATTTCTGCAAATACTTTTGTAGAAGACTCTTCATAATAAGAGGCTTAATCTTCTGATGGGTTCTCTTCTAGCTCTATCTGTTCAACCTCCTGCATGAAATTCTCACAATCTTATTTATTCCCAAATAGAATCTCCAATCTGGTCCAGAATTCATTTGGATTTGATTCTTGTGATACTTCATATACTTGATGGAAAAGTTCGTGAGAAACAAGCATGCAGATACTTCCTATGGACATATATTGTCTATTAAGAAAATCATTTTTCTCATCACTGGAATCAGGAACTACTTTTGTTTCCATAGTTCTTTGGTACAAGCCTCTGCATCTGAGATGAAGAAGAATTTTTGGCTTCCATTTCAAATAGTTATGAGGCATGAGAAATATTGTTGATGAGTAAAAGATAGATTCCATCTTTCTTTTTTCTTCAATCTTCAGTACCTGCAAAAATAATTTGGTGTAACTTTTTCTTAGCAGTATTTCAGATCTGATACAATGTAAATTTGTTGAACATGCACATAATATATCTAGCTAAACAATAATACACACATTTGCAGAGAGAATTGGAGAAAGAAGAAGAATGAGAGAAGGAATGAAAGAATTCTCATTAACTATATTCCACACTCAAAGAGTGAATAATTTACAATTGATATAGGATACATGAGTAAATAATGAGCCATAGTGGTGGTCTAGAGTGATATGGACACACACCAGCAGTTACAGGAGTAAACTTCCACCTAGTCTAGTCTCTCAGGCAATTACGAGAGTGAATTTCCACCTAGTTGAGTTAACTAGTCAACTAGTCTCCAGTTAACTGACTGAATAGAGAGTAGTGAGGAGTTAAATCAGGGAATAAATGGAAATTTTCTAGTATGGTAATGATCCCAAGGCAAGGTCGAATTATCATGGTGATGATCCCAATGTTGCATGGTGATAAAACCAATGCAACATCTAAACTCAACTCAACTAGTCAAACTAAAGTGTCAACTAAAAGAGAATATTCTCCAGGTGGAATATTCTCCCCTAAAATATGGAGACTGGATAATGACTAATTATGACAAATAAACAAGGAAAAACCTTAGGAAAAAGTAATCCTAGATGTGTGCGAAGTAACTCCAACAAAATCGATGTCTGAATTAACATAATATAAGGGATAATTATGCGGTTTATCCTGACTATTGAAGATGCATTTCATCAGTGTCTCCCTATATAATATCCTCTGCTGACCAAACAATGGGATGGTGTCATAATACATGTCTAGTTGCAGGGTACCCTGTAACTTGGCTCCCCATGAGTGAGACAGTAACATGCCATACTTAGGAGGAATGTATGCAAAAATGATGTCCATTACCATGCTCTTGGATGGGATTTAAGATAAAGTAACACACAAATATTTTATAAGGTGATCCAGTTGGATATTGGTGTCCACCCACCTTTTCCAACTGGCTCAAAACAGATTTCTGACAACTTTGGCAATTTACTATTTTTAGCAGTTTTAACTTTCGGGGCCATTTTGAGGGCCTAAATGAAGTTTTTTCAGGATCAATATTATCAATGATGGCATATGGAATGCTTGAGAAATAAAAATTAATCTCCTCGTTGATACCTTTCCAATGGGCTATCATACGCTTAAAACGGAGATCATATGCAAAAGTTACGACACCGGGAAGTTGACATACTAACTTACCCAGACGGGGCCGACATGACTTTTTACGCTTCATCTCCTAGGGTTAGGTTTTTGGATGTATACGTTTTTTGGACCTGTTTATTGTAAAAATCCCTTCAGAGCGTCATTGTAATCATCTTCTTGTAAATGAACACAACTGTCACATCTGTTCTCGGAGATAAGCTGTCACCATTCCAACAAGCTTGTTTCCGATGCATTTTATAGTTTCAACTTATTTCCTTATTGAATAGAAAACCAGTTTTACTGTATCTCTATTATTTTGTGTTAAGCACCTGTTAATAATTTGTAGTCATTTCTTTTTACTCATAAAATCTAGATCAGTGGTATCAGAGCGGTCTGATCCTTGTCGTCTTAATGCATGTTCCCAACAAGGTCAGAGTACAAAGAGTTGTGTCTCGAGCTTGTTTATCTTGAGGAAAAAATCTCTCGCACGCCCAAGTGATCTCTCATGGCAGGAGAAAATAAATATGATGGGACAAGAGATCCTTTCAAACTATTGATTGAGGAAGCCCTCATGCAAAAAAAAAATGAGATGATGGATAGTTTCACGGAAATCCTTCGGTGGCTACCAATAGGCGACACATCTTCTTCAAGCGGAGGCGCCACCCCCTTCAAGGTACACATAAACTTTGATATTCCTATATTTGAAGGTTATATAGATGTATATGTTGTATACAAGTGGTTTAATCTACTAGAAGGGTATTTTCTGTCCATAACTTTTCGAATAGAGAAAAGATTACTTTTGTGTTGCTCAAAGCTATTCCCCATGTCAAAGATTGGTGGGAAACTTTCTGTGAGAAAAAGGAAATAGAGGAACCCTCATTATTTATAGTCACGCCCACTTGGGAATCCTTCAGGGATTCTATTAAGGAACAATACTACCCTTTCGAAAGTTATTATGACTTGTATACTAAATGGACCACACTGCGGCAAGAAAGAGACCAAGCAGTGCCATATTTCACAAATATCTTTCATACCTTGTGCACTAATCTGGGTATCAAAGATTCGGGGAGACATTTGGTGCTCAAGTATAAAAACACTCTAAATAGATACATCCAGACTGAAATGGAATTTTTGGACATCTCATCCTTGGGTGCAGCCTACCGATATGTCATCAAAATCGAGCAGAAGTTCAAACAAAAGACACGACATTTGGGCCTGGGAACCCCTCACAAAAAAAGCCAAGAAAGGGTGGCCCCAACAGACAGAACAAAGGATAGAGAAAAGATGGATAGTATCAGGACAACCAGTCCAAGCCGCAAGAAAAGAAGGACACCAAAAATACAAAGAAAGATACTGGGAAATGGCGTGACTTCCATAAGAGCCCTTGGCATAACATTACTGAATGTCGCTCAAAGAATTCGCTAGTGGCCGAAGTGAAGTACTATGCATCAGATGTGGGTTCAGACTCTGAGACAGAACTAGAAAGGGTAAGATAGATCATTGACATGGATCCTAGTGTGACTGTTGCTACCACCAAGCCCCAGCATAGTGAACCAAACGAGCCAAAAGAAGGAGAATGCCTCTTCCATTCACAGATGTGGGTAAAAGGCACCCCACTGCACTTCATCATGGATAGCGGTAACAAGAAGAACCTCATCTCAGTAGAGGTCATCAAGCATATGTCCCTCTCGACAACAATGCACCCAAAACCCTACACCATTAGATGGTTCCAACAAGGAAGTGATCTCCGCGTCAGCCAATAGTGGCAACTGTTGTACAACATCAAACCCTTCAAAGATGAGGTATTTTGTGAAGTTACTCCTCTCGAAGTTTTTGATGTTCTTTTGGGCCAACCTTATTTATGGAAATTCCATGATATATATGAGTCTAGGCCTTTTAGTGTTATTATTACTTTGAACAAGAAATTGTACAGGATACCTGAAGTAGTCCCACCTAGTTCTATTTCCTTGATCTTTGCTAAGAAATGCAGGAAGGTCATCTCTTAGACGGGGAAGTTTGTATTCTTCGTTATTCTCTCCCAGAATAAGTGAAATATCACAACTACATCCAGGGTCTCTACGGTCGACCTCTCCACACACCAAAAGAAAGTAGATAAGGTCATGGAAGATTACTCAGATATCATCTCCTGACCTATTGAGGTACCTCTGCACTCCCAGGTCAAGCACCCCATCGATCTGATCCTCGACACACCACTTCCCAATGGGTCATTCTATTATCACTCTCTGTTAGAAAATGAGGAGATCAAGCAATATATCCAAGAAATCCTCTACAAGGGGCACATCTGACCTAGCTCATCACCTTGTAGGATCCCAATCATGCTGGTACAGAAGAAACATGGAATGTGGGGAATCTGCATTGATTACCAGGCTTTGAATAAAATCATAGTCAGAAACTGGTACTCGATTCCTCGAATTGATGACCTCCTTGATCAACTCACTGGGGCCAAATACTTCAGTAAGATTGATCTGAAGTCTGGCTACCACCAGGTCCTAATAGAACAGACAGATGTATGGAAAATTGCCTTCAAATCAAAGGAAGGCATTTTTGAATGGTTGGTCATGCCCTTTAGTTTGACAAATTCTCCAGCCACTTTCATGAGGATGACGGATGATATCTTGCAACCATTCACCAATACTTTTGTAGTTGTGTATCTGGATGAAATTCTCATTTACAACAAGACTTGGGCCGAACACTTGCAGGATATTCAACAAGTTCTTCATGGTATGCTCCTTTGGCATGGACATGGTCCGTTACTTGGGCTACATAATTGATCAGCATGGTGTACATGTGGATCCATCCAAGATCCAAGTCATCCATGACTGGCCAGCCTCAACCACACTCACTCAACTTCGAAGCTTCTTCGGCCTTGCCAATTTCTAATACAGGTTAGTGTTGGGATTCTCCCATATTTCATGGGCCCTAAATGAAACAACCAAGGGTGGTGGTAAGAATAAATTTGTGTTGGGCCGGTCCCAACAAAAAGTGTTCGAAGATTTGAAGCAACGCTTGTGCTCAACCCCAGTACTTTCACTTCCAAACCTGCGTTAGCCCTTTCAGATTGAGACAGATGCTTCAGACTATGCGGTGGGCATCGTTCTTGCTCAGCATGGCCACGCCGTGGCCTATGCTAGTGAGACACTATCATATGTTGTCTGTAAGTACCCTACTTACGACAAAGAAATGTACTACATTGTGCAATCCTTCCACTAGTGGAAACATTACATTCTTGGGAAGCAAAAAGTCATCCATACTGAACATAAGCCACTACAGTTCCTGCAAACACAAGGAAAATTGCAAAATGATCACCATCAAAATTGGTCAACATACTTGCAACAATTCCACCTCAACACCAAGTATAAAAAATGAAGCACCAATCACATTGTTGATTGCCTCAATAGACCACCAATCACAACACTCACCACCGTGTTAGAATCCTGCGGCCATGAGACCACTAGATTTCCCCAACTCTATGAGACAGGCCCGAACTTTTCCACCACCTATCAAATGTTGGGTGCAAACATTTTTTTCGATAATTTATATCTTCACGATGGGTTGTCATGTTGTCTGGTACATATATGTGTTCCATCAAGAGAGCAAGAGAAAATGATATAGGAATCCCACTAGAGTTAGGTGGTAGGACACTTCGGCGTCGAAAATACAATGGCGATGCTACAGAAACATTTCTACTAGCCAAAACTTCGACAGGAGGTCATCAAGTATATTAGGTCCTTCACTGCCCACAATATTGCCAAATCGACCACTAAGAAATCGAGCTTGTACACCCCTCTTCCTACTCCTGAGAGGCCATGGGAATCCATCTCAATGGACTACATGTCGGGCCTCCTGTCCACCAAGCGGGGAAATGACTGCGTTTTTGTGGTTGTTGATCGCTTTTCTAAGATGATGATTCTGGTTGCTTGCAAGAAGAACATCACAATAGAGGCCACTGCCAAGCTCTTCTTTGAACGATTTTGGGTACATTTTGGAATCCCACAAACCATTGTCTCAGATCAGGACAATCAATTTCTCATCAGATTCTGGTTGATCCTCTGGTCACTTCTGGATACCAAGATCATCAAATCCACAACCTTCCACCCCCAGACAGATGGCCAAACCAAGGTTGTAAATCAAATGATTGTGTATATCCTTCGCATGTATAATTTATAGAACCCTCACACATGGGATGAGAGTCTTCCCTATGTCCAACACAACTACAACCAAGCCATGCATAGCTCAACCAATCACAACCCCTTTTAGGTGGTGTTGGGATTCCAACCATTAGGTCCCATAGATGTTGCACTTCCCTTGCGGTCACCTCGACCGACTCATCTCCTTCCCCAACTGAAGCTAACAAAGCCACCTAGTTCATTGAGCAGATCCATCACATCTTCCAAGAGGTTCAGGATATCCTACAGAAGTCCAATGACAAGTACAAGCAGCGCCATGATCAACATTGGGTGCCACATAAGTTTCAGGTGGGAGACAAAGTTTGGTTGCACTTGTAGAAAGAGCACCCTACATGACCCCATCGAAATATTTTCCCACTCCTTTATGGGTCGCACAACATCACCAAGGCTGTGGGGGATAATGATTTTGAGTGCAACATTCCTCCTTTCCTTGGCCTCCACCCAGTGTTCAACGTGGATCTCCTTCGCCCTTATTTCCCACCATTATTAGACACCTCAGACGTAGTAGAGCAACTGAAACCAACAGATATCAACCCCGACTTTATACAACAAGAATCCAATGATCATATTTTGGACACATAGATCAAGGGCACTCAACAACATAGGATCCAACTTTATCGAGTTGTCAAAGAAGGGCAGCTCCTGCACCAAGGCAAGTGGCTCACACGAGGCCAAATTCTACAGAAATTTCCTCATCTGATGGGGAAATCAATGCAATGGAGACCATTTCTTCCTAAGGAGGGAGGATTGATCCAGGTGGATATTGGTGTCCACCCAACTTTTCTAACTAGCTGAAAACAGTTTTCTGACAATTTTGGGAATTTACTATTTTTAGCAGTTTTAACTTTCGGGGCCATTTTGAGGGCCTAAATGAAGGCTTTTAGGAATAGATATTCTAAATAATATCCAAAGGCGTGAATTATCCCCCAAAATGAATCTCTTTGATGATACCTTTCCAACGGGCTATCATACGCTTAAATCAAAGATCGTATGCAAAAGTTACGACACCAGGAAGTTGATGTACTAACTTACCCAAATAGAGCCCACATGACTTTTGGCGCTTCATCTCCTAGGGTTAGGTTTTTGGATGTCTAGGGTTTTTGGAATTCTTGTTTATTGTAAAAAGGCCTTCAGAGCCTCATTCTAGTCATCTTCTTGCGAATGAGTGCAGTTGTCACATCTCTTCTCAGAGATAAGCCGCCACCATTTCAACAATCTTGTTTCCACTGAATTTTATAGTTTCAGCTTATTTCCTTATTGAATAGAAAACCAATTTCACTGTATCTCTGTTATTTTGTGTTAAGCACCTATTAATAATCTGTATTCATTTCATTCTGCTCATAAAATCTGGATCATAAGGCCTATGCATTAACTTTACTTGAAACCAAACAATATAAATCCTTGTAAGGTCTAAAGATATCAAGTCCTAAGTTATCCATAATAGCCTTAGGTATAAGGTTGTGAGAAGCACCAGAGTCTAGCATGGAATTGTGCAAAGTTTTTTCATGAATATTCAAACTAACATAAAAAGGAGGTAAAACACCACTTTCATATTTTCCATCAACTTCAAGCCCAAATAATATCTCTGGTTGATCATAAGAAATGTTTATTGTGTTTGTACTCATTCTTGCCTCTAGGTTTATATCTTTGATCACTTGTGATCTATAAGTATTATTATTCATTAATGTTGTTAGAGGAATAGGTATTTTTAGCTTTTCCAATTCACTTTCGAGGTTGAATAAGGTTTGAGTTTTATTTTGATTAGGGAGATCTAATTTCTCAGCAACATTAATTTTTAAAGTATCTTTTGGATGACTCGTGGAGGGAACTTCAATTTGATTTGTTTTTTATACATATTCAGATATTATTTTGGTTGGGACCTCTGCATTTTTCTTTTGGGGGCTATCAGGAATATTCTTGGAAGGTGTATCTGTTGTGTTTTTTAAAGTCAGAATCTTTCTTAGTTGGATTATCATTAGACTTCTTACTTCTCAAGTTATACTGTATATGAACTTCCATAATTGAATTTTCAAAATCTTGTTGTTCTGATTCTTTCTCATCAACTTCAGTTTTTGAAAGAAGGAAAAGATTTGTTTCTTCTTGGGTAAGTAAAGTAGAAACATTATCATTTATTCCTATAAGATTAATGTGAACATCATAATGTCCCTCAACTATTTCTTACCCTTCATCTACATAATTTTCTTGGAAAGGTGGCCTAATTCGCTGATCACGGCCTCTTTGTTCTCTTTGTTCTCTAGGTTCTCTTTGTTTGATTTTGGGAGGATTTCTCCTTCAATTAGGTTTTGTGATTTGGGGACGAGGTTGATTTTCTCTAGGTGGATTCCTATCAGTAATGTCTAATCTTTCCATTATCCTTTCCATAGTTATGATTAAGTAGTCTATTTTAGCATCATCATAAGAGGTAGATGGTTCTTCCTTGATAGTTACTCTCCTTTATGTTCTCTGCCTAGATCTCTTAGCTAACAAATTTTCCTCTACACTTACAACACATCTTTGCATTTCTTCCAAATTTGTAGGGTTTCTTTCTCTCAATTGATAAGACATGTCAACATCAAAACCATTAGGGAATTTGATCAAATCTATGCCTTAAGGAGGTTGTATGTTTGTTGGAATTGCATTATAAAGATTGTTAAATCGAGTGCAATAATCATGTACACTTTCCCCTTGGTTTATTTTAATACTTTCATATTCAGATAATATTTGAAGTGGATTTTTCTTAACTTCCCATCTATTGAGAAAAGATTGGTGAAAGGAAGCAATGTCATTAAGGCTATCAACTGGTAAGGATTTGAACTATTTCCTAAATTCACTAGTTAAGATTTGGGAAAACAACCTCATTTTGACATCTTTCTCATCTACTTCTTGCAGGTCAAAGAAGTCATTCATCTTGTCAACATGTTGTTCTACAGTCATACTTCCAGTGATATCAAAAGGAGGAATCCTAGTTTGATAATCTTGGGGCATATTGTGTAAGGGAGAGGCCAAAATAAGGGGATAATATCTTGCTACCATGATTGGTGGAGGAGGATGGATCGCAAGAACTCATGTGACAGTTTGGATGTTAACTTGTAAAATTACTGGAGAAGTGGTGGAATATGTGGAAGACGTAGGGATGGAAGATATAAGATGAGCTAATTGAGGATTGATAGAAGATGAATAAAGGGGCAGGTCCGAAATTTCATAGATTGTTGAATGTAGGATTTGTGCACAACTTGATCAAAGTCTGATGCTAGATCTTGTAACTTCTCAAAATTTTGTAGGATTTTCTGATCACGATCTGATCCAGGAGAGTGTCTTTCAGGTGTACCAGGTTGGAGGATATCTTGATCTAAAACTGTATCATCTACAAAGCTATTAGATTTGGTTTTGAAAAGGATATGCTCAAAAGGTAGATCAAACTAGATGTATTGGATTGTGACAAACTTCTCTGGAAGAGAGGTGGCCCTAGGAGGAGGAATACTACTCCCTTGACTTTCTGTTGTACTTATTTTTCTGATCAATTTTTCAGGATTGTCTACTACTTTTATAGGTTCTGGATCAGGGTGAGATATGGTATGAATTATTTTTGGAGCCATAATGATCCATATTTTATGAGCAGAATGAAATGAATACAAATTGTTAATAGGTGCTTAACACAAAATAACAGAGATAAAGTAAAATTGGTTTTCTATTCAATAAGGAAATAAGTTGAAACTGTAAAATGCAGTGGACATAAGATTGTTGGAATGGTGGCGGATTATCTCTGAGAAGAGATGTGACGATTGTGCTCATTCACAAGAATATGATTACAATGAGTATTTGAAGGACTTTTTTACAATAAATAGTGATGCCAAAAATCCTAGACATCCAAAAACCTAACCCTTGGAGTTGAAGTGCCAAAAGTCATGTGGGCCCTGTTTGGGTAAGTTAGTACATCGACTTCCCGGCGTCGTAACTTTTGCATACGATATATGTTTTAGGCATATGATAGCCCATTGGAAAGGTATCATCGAGGAGATTTATTTTGGGAGACCAGTCATGAAGTTTTCTAGAATTGAGAAGCTCGATGCCGAAAACATTTATTTAGGCCCTCAAAATGGCCCTAGAAGTTAAAACTGCTAAAAATAGTAAATTGCCAAAATTGTCAGAAAACTATTTTGAGCTAGTTGGAAGAGGTGGGTGGTCACTGATATCCACTTAGATAAATAATCCATCCTTAGGAAGCAACTATCTCCATTGCATTGAGTTCCCCCATCAGACGAGGAAATTTTTGTTGAATTTCGCCTCGGGTGAGCCACTTGCCTTGGTGTAGGAGCTTCCTCGCTTTGACGACTCAATAAAGCTAGATCCTTTGCTATCGAGTGCCCTTGATCTGTGTGTCCAAAATATGATCATTGGATGCTTGTTTTATGCAGTCAGGGTTGAGGTCTGTTGGTTTCAACTGCTCTGCTATGTTTGAGGTGTCCAGTAATGGTGGGAAATAAGGGTGAAGGAGATCCACGTTGAACACTGGGTGCAAGCCAAGGAAAGGAGGAATGTTGATCTCAAAATAATTATCCCCCATAGCCTTGGTGATGGTGTATGGCCCATAACGGAGTGAGAGAATATTTCGATGGGGTCCTGTAAGGCATTCTTTCTACAAGTGCAACCAAATTTTGTTGCCCACCTGAAACTTATGTGGCACCCAATGTTGATCATGGCGTTGCTTGTACTTGTCATTGGAATTTTGTAGGATATCCTGAACCTGTTAGTAGATGTGATAGATCTTCTCAATGAAATGGGTGGATTTGTTAGCTTTAGTTGGAGCAGGAGATGAGTCGGTCGAGGTGACCGCAAGGGGAAGTGCAACATCTATGGGACTCAATGGTTGGAATCCCAACCCCACTTCAAAGGGGTTGTGGCTAGTTGAGATAGGCAGGGCTCGGTTGTAGCTATGTTGGACATAGGGGAGGCTCTCATCCCATGTGTGAGGGTGATTTGAATTATACATTCGAAGGATATGCACAATCATTTGATTGACAACCTCAGTTTGGACATTTATCTAGGGGTGGAAGGTCGTGGATTTGGTGAGCTTAGTGTCCAGAAGTGACCAGAGGCTCGACCAAAATGTGTTGAGAAATCGACTATCCCAATCTGAGACAATGGTTTGTGAGATTCCAAAATGTACCCAGAATCATTCAAAGAAGAGCTTGGCAGTGGCCTCTACTGTGATGTTCCTCTTGCAGGCAACTAGAATCGCCATCTTAGAAAAGCGATCAACAATGACAAAAACACAGTCATTTCCCTGCTTGGTGGATGGGAGGCCCGACATGTAGTCCATTGAAATGGATTCCCATGGCCTATCAGGAGTAGGAAGAGGGGTGTACAGGCCCTGTTTCTTAGTGGTCGGTTTGGCAATAGAACAGGTAGTGCAGAACCTGATATACTTGTTGACCTCCTATCGAAGTTTTGGCCAGTAGAAATGTTTATATAGCATCACCACTGTCTTTTCAACACCAAAGTGTCCTGCCACCTGACTCTAGTGGGATTCCCAGATCATCTTTGCTCGCTCTCTTGATGGAACACAAATATGGCCTAGACAACACAAAAACCAATCCTGGAGATGGAAATTATCAACAACTGCATTTGCACCCAACATTTGGTAGGTGGTGGAAAATTATGGGTTTATCTCATATAGTGGGGGCCATCTAGAGGTCTCATGGCCGCATGATTCTAGCACCATGGTGAGTGCCATGACTGGCGGTCTGCTGAGGCAATTAGCGATGTGATTGGTGCTTCTTGTTTTATACTTTATGTTGAGGTGGAATTTCTGCAAGTATGTGGACCACTTTTGATGGCGATCATTCTGCAATTTTCCTTGTGTCTGCATGAACTGCAATGGATTATGATCAGTGTGGATGACTGTCTCCTTCCCAATAATGTAATGTCTCCACTAGTGGTAGGCTTGCAAAATGGAGTACATTTCTTTGTCATAATTAGGGTAATTACGAACAACATATGATAGTGTCTCACTATGATAGGCCATGGGGTGGGCGTGTTGAGTGAGAAGGACACCTAGCGCATAGTATGAAGCATTTGTCTCGATCTCCAAGGGTTGTTGCAGGTCTGGTAGTGAAAGTACTAGGGTTGAGCACAAGTGTTTCTTCAAATCGTCTAACGCTTGTTGTTGGGACCGGCCCCACGCAAATTTCTCCTTACCACCACCCTTGGCTATTTGGCTAAGGGCCCATGCAATATGGGAGAATTCCAACACGAACCTGTGGTAGAAATTGGCAAGGCCCAAGAAGCTATGAATATCGGTGAGTGTGGTTGGGGTTGACCAATCATGGATGACTTGGATCTTGGCTGGGTCCACATGTACGCCATGTTGATCAATTATGTAGCCTAGGTAATGGACCCTGTCCATGATGAAGGATCATTTTTCCAAGTTGGCATATAGCTTGTGATGTCATAGGGTGTGCAGAACCTGTTGAATATGCTGCAAGTGTTCGACCCAAGTATTGTTGTAAATGAGAATGTCATCCAGATACACTGCAACAAAGGTATTGGTGAATGGTCGCGGGATATCGTCCATCATCCTCATGAAAGTGGCTGAAGCATTTGTCAAACCAAAGGGCATGAATAACCATTCAAAAAGGCCTTCCTTTGACTTGAAGGCGGTTTTCCATACATCTGTCTGATCTATCAACACCTAGTGGTAGCCAAACTTTAGATCAATCTTACTGAATTATTTGGCCCCCGTGAGTTGATAAAGGATGTCGTTGATTCAAGGAATCAGGTACCGATTTTTGACTATGATTTTATTCAGATCTCAGTAATCAATGCAGAGTCTCCAGGTTCTATATTTCTTCTGTACCATCATGATTGGGCTCCCGCAAGGTGATGAGATGGGACAGATGTTCCCCTTGTGGAGAAGTTCTTGGATCTATCACTTGATCTCCTCATTCTCTTATAGAGATTAGTGATAGACTTTCCCATTGGGCAGCAGTGCACAGGGGGTCAGATCGATTGGGTGCTTGACCTAGCAGTGCAGAGGTACCCTGGTAGGTGAGGAGAAGATATCTGAGTATTCTTCCACAACCTTATCTACTTTCTTCTGCTGTGTGGAGAGGTCGGTCACAGAGACCCTGGATGTGGCAGTGATCTTTTTCTTATTCTGAGAGAGAATCATGAAGAAGAAAAACTTCCCCATCTGAGAGATGACCTTCCTACATTTCTTAGTAGAGATCAAGGAAATAACACTAGGTGGGACTGCCTCGGGTATCTTGTACAATTTCCTATTCAAAGTAATAATAACACTATGAGTCCTAGACTCATATACAACATGAAGTTTCCATAAATAAGCTTGGCCCAAAAGAACATCGTAAACTTCAAGAGGAGCAACATCACACAATACCTCATCTTTGAAGGGCTTGATTTCTTAGGACAATTGACACTATTGGTTGATGCGGAGATCACTTCCTTGGAAGCGCCATCCAATGGTGTAGGGTTGTGGTTGTTGTGTTGTCGGAAGGGATAGATACTTGATGACCTCTACTGAGATGAGGTTCTTCTAGCTACCACTATCCATGATGAATTCCAACGGGGTGCCTTTTACCCACATCTATGAATAGAAGAGGTGTTCTCCTTCTTCTGGCTCGTCTAGTTCACCAGGATGGAGCTTTGTGGTAGCAATGGTGGCACTGGGTTCCACATCAATGATTCATGTTTCCCTTTCTGGTTCTAGCTTAGAGTCTGAACCCACATCTGATTCAAAGGCTTTCACTTTGGCCACCAGCGACTGTTTTGAGCGACAGTCAACAGTGTTATGCCAAGGGCTCTTATGGAAGTCACACCACTTCCCGGTATATTTCTTTGTCTTTCTGGTGTCCTTCTTTGCTTGAGGCTTGGACTGGTTGTCTTGATACGATCCATATTTTCTCTGTATTTTTTTCTGTGGGTTGGGGCCACCCTTTCCTGGATTTTTTGTGAGGGGTTCCCAGGCCCAAATTTCTATGTCTTTTGTTTGAGCTTCTGCTCGATTTTGATGGCATATCAATAGGCCACGCCCAAGGATGAGATGTCCAAAAAATCCATTTCAGTCTGGATGTATCTATAGAGAGCATCATGATACTTGAGCACCATATGTCTCTTTGAATCTTTGATACCCATCTTGGTGTGCAAGGTATGAGAGATATTTGTGAAATTTGGAACCGCTTGGTCTCTTTCTTGCCGCAATGTGGTCCATTTGGTATACAAGTCATCATAACTTCCGACAGGGTACTATTGTTCCTTAATAGCATCCCTGAAGGAATCCTAGGTGGTCATGACTTTAAATAATGCGTTTTCCTCTATTTCCTTTTTCTCACAGAATGTTTCCCACCAATCTTTGACATGGGGAACAACTTTGAGGAGCGAAAAAGTAATATTTTCTCTATTTGAAAAGTTATGGACAGAAAAATACCCTTCTAGTAGGTTCAACCACTTGTCTACAACATCTTCATCTATATTAACTTCAAATATAGGAATATAGAAGTTTATTTTTACCTTGAAGGGGGTGGTTCCTCTGCTCGAAGAAGATGCATCACCTGTTGGTACCCGTCAAAGGATTTGCGTGAAACTATCCATCATCTCATTCCTGTTTTGCGTGAGGGCTTCCTCAATCAACAGTTTCAAAAGATATCCTATCCCATCATATTTCTTTTCTCCTACCATGAGAGTTCTCTTGGGTGTGAGAGAGATTTTTTCCTCAAGAGAAACAAACTCAAGACCCAACTCTTTGTATGCCAACCTCATCGGGGACATACATTAAGATGACAAGGAGCAGACCGCTCTGATACCACTGATCCAGATTTTATGAGAAGAACGAAATTAATACAGATTATTAACAAGTTCTTAACATAAAATAATAGAGATACAGTAAAACTGGTTTTCTATTCAATAAGGAAATAAGATGAAACTGTAAAATGCAACGGAAACAAGCTTGCTGGAATGGTGGCGACTTATCTCTGAGAAGAGATGTGACGGTTGCGCTCATTCGCAAGAAGATGATTACAATGAGGCTCTGAAGGAATATTTTACAATAAAAAGGAATGTCAAAAACCCTAGAAATCTAAAAACCTAACCCTAGGAGATGAAGCGCCAAAAGTCATGTGGGTCGCGTTTGGGTAAGTTAGTACATCAACTTCCCGGGG
This sequence comes from Picea engelmannii, assembly GCA_009831015.1. Taxonomy (NCBI): domain Eukaryota; kingdom Viridiplantae; phylum Streptophyta; class Pinopsida; order Pinales; family Pinaceae; genus Picea; species Picea engelmannii. The sequence goes on from ML778010.1 coordinate 2,200,750, forward strand.
TCGTAACGTTTGCATACAATCTCCGTTTTAGGTGTATGATAGCCCGCTCGAAAGGTATCGTCAAGGAGATTAATTTTGGGGTCTCAATAATTCCATTGGATATAATTGAGAATATATATTCTTAAAAACCTTCATTTAGGCCCTCAAAATGGCCTCGGAAGTTAAAACTACTAAAAAACGTAAATTGCCAAAATTGTTAGAAAATATTTTTTGAGCCAGTTGGAAGAGGTGGGTGGCCATCGATATCCACCTAGATCACATAACTTAAAACTTAAAAAACAAACTAATTTTTTACAATTTTTTACAACCTCTGAACATTTATCTCTTGAAATTTAGATCTTTGATTATTCAGAAATAAAGTTTTCTAACTTAGGGAAGATAATTCATAAAGTTGGAAAATTTGTTCAATTCCCTAGTATGGTCGCCACTATGTTGTCACTCTATAATTTCCATAGGTTGTAGAATAAATTAACACATGTCACTACCAAACCTCTTTGGAAGCTGGGATCTATCCTTTATAGCTTCATATAGGAATCTCTCTATCATATTTAGATTTGTTTGAGTTTTAAAATGTTATGATAGTTATGATAGTTCGAATTTTGTTTGTTTGTTTGAAATAATTAGTTGGAAGAATGCTTACTTTTTCATTGGGCTATGGGGTGATCCATATTTTATGAGAAGAATGAAATGAATATATATTATTGACATATTCTTAACACCAAATAATAGAGATATAGTAAAACTGGTTTTCTATTAAGTAAGGAAATAAGTTGAAACTATAAAATGCAGCGGAAACAAGCTTGTTGGAATGGTGGCGGCTTATCTCTAAGAAGAGATGTGATCACTGCACTCATTCGCTAGAAGATCCTTACTATGAGGCTCTGAAGGCCTTTTTTTACAATAAACAAGAATTCCAAAAAACCTAGACATCCAAAAACCTAACTCTAGGAGATGAAGCACCAAAAGTCATGTGGGCCTCGTTTGGGTAAGTTAGTACATCAACTTCCCGTGGTCGTAACTTTTGCATACGATCTTCGTTTTAGGCGTATGATATCCCATTGGAAAGGTATCGCTGAGGAGATCAATTTTGGGGGCTCAATAATGCCTTTGATTATCATTGATAAGATCTATCCTGAAAAACCTTCATTTAGGCCCTCAAAATGGCCCCGGAAGTTAAAACTGCTAAAAATAGTAAATTGCCAAAATTGTCAGAAAACTATTTTGAGCTAGCTACAAAAGGTGGGTGGCCACCGATATCCACTTGGATCAATCCTCACTCCTTAGGAATAAATGGTATTCATTACGTTTCGTTCCCCCATCAAATGAGGAAATTTATGTTGAATTTGGCCCCACGTGAGCCACTTTCCTTGGCGCAGGAGTTGCCCTACTTTGATGACTCGATAAAGCTGGATCCTTTGTTGTCGAGTGTTGTTGATCTGTGTGTCAACAATTTTATAGTTGGATGCATGTTGTATGCATTTGGGGTTGAGATTTTTTGGTGTCAATTGCTTTTCTACGTCTGAGGTGTCCAATAATGGTGGGAAATAACGGCGAAGGAGATCCACGTTGAATAATGGGTGCAGACCAAGGAAAGGAGGAATGTTGAGCTCAAAATAATTATCCCCCATGGCCTTGGTGATGGTGTATGACCCATAACAGAGTGGGAGAAGCTTATGATGGGGTCCTGTAAGGTGTTCTTTCTACAAGTGCAACCAAACTTTGTCACCCACTTGAAACTTATGTGGCACCCAATGTTGATCATGGTGTTGCTTCTACTTGTCATTGGACTTCTGTAGGATATCCTGAACCTATTGGAGGATGTGTTGGATCTTATCAATGAAATGGGTTGATTTTTTAGCTTTAGTTGGAGCAGAATATGATTCGGTCGAGGTAACCGCAAGGGGAAGTGCAACATCTATGGGACACAATGGTTGGAATCCCAACCCTACCTAAAAGGGGTTGTGGTCATTTGAGCTATGCAGGGCTCAGTTGTAGCTATGTTGGACATAGGGAAGGCTCTTATCCCATGTGTGAGGGTGCTTTGAATTATACATGCAAAGGATATGCACAATCATTTGATTGACGACCTTGGTTTGGCCATTTGTCTCGGGGTGGAAGGTCATGGATTTGGTGAGCTTGGTGTCTAGTAGTGACCAGAGGATCGACCACAATATGATGAGAAATTGACTATCCTGATATGAGACAATGGTTTGTGGGATTCCACAATAGACCTAGACTCGTTCAAAGAATATATTGGCATTGGCCTTGACTATGATGTTCTTATTGCAGGCAACCAGAATCACCATCTTAGAAAAGCGATCAACAACCACAAAAAAATGTTCATTTCACCACTTGGTGGATGGGAGGCTCAACATGTAGTCCATTGAGATGGATTCCCATGGCCTTCTAGGAGTAGGAAGAGGGGTGTACAGGCCCTCTTTCTTAGTGGTCGGTTTGGAAATAGCACAGACAATGCAGGACTTGATATACTTGCTAACATCCTATCGAAGTTTCGTCTAGTAGAAATGTTTCTATAGCATCACCACTGTCTTTTCAATGACGAAGTGTCCTGCCACTCGAATGTAGTGGGATTCCTATATTAGCTTCACTCTCTCACTTGATGGAACACAGATATGGCCTAGACGACACAACATCCCATCTTGAAGATGGAAATTATCGACAATTGTGTTTGCACCCAACATTTGGTAGGTGATGCGAAGTCCGGGTTTGTTTCATAGAGTTGGGCCCATATAGAGTCTCATGGTTGTAGGAGTCTAGCACCGTGGTGAGTGACAAGACTAGCGGTCCACTAAGGCCCTGGCTATTTGGCTAAGGGCCCATGCAATATGGGATAATCCCAACATGGACCTGTGGTAGAAATTGGAAAGGCCCAAGAAGATCCAAAGATCAGTGAGTGTGGTTGGGGTTGGCTAGTCATGGATGACTTGGATCTTGGATGGATCCACATGTATGCCATGTTGATAAATTATGTATCCCAGGTAATGGACCCTATCCATGCCGAAGGAGTATTTTTCCAAGTTGGCATATAGCTTGTGCTGTCGCAGGGTGTGCATAACCTGTTGAATATGTTGCAAGTGTTCGACCCAAGTCTTGTTGTAAATGAGAATATCATCCATATACACCACTACAAAAGTATTGGTGAATGGTCATAGGATATCATCCATCATCCTCATGAAAGTGGCTGGAGCATTTGTCAAACCAAAGGGCATGACCAACCATTCAAAAATTCCTTCCTTTGACTTGAAGGTGGTTTTCCATATATCTGTTTGTTCTATTGGGTCCTAGTGGTAGCCAGACTTCATATCAATCTTACTGAATTATTTGTCCCCCTTGAGTTGATCAAGGAGGTCGCCGATTCAGGGAATCAGGTACCAGTTTCTGACTATGATTTTATTCATAACCTGGTAATCAATGCAAAGTTTGTTAAGCCCTAAATAGTGGCTCATTACCCCTTAATTGGGGCATATTACATTAGTAATGTTATTTTATTTATATCAGATTTAGTTCATTAGTTGTAATTATACCTCCTAGTCTCTTATATATACCAAGGAGACATTTTCCTTTGGAATCATCTTGGAATTGAACATTTATGTGGGCATAAGGAGGTTTCCCCCTCAAAGAGGCTTATTATCTTAATTTATCTCTTTTTCAAAGAGTTGAGTACTTATTCTGAGTTTTTTCCATTCTATATTGATATTTTGTTCCTAACATATGGTATCAAAGCTCAAGGTCTTGGGGTTTTGCTGCTACATCTAAGACAACTTGGAATTTTTTATGTAACTTTTTTTCCACAATGATTCATAAGGAACAGCTTGGAGGATATTTAGTAGACAGATCAAGGTACGTTGGCTAAAAATTTCAAATCCTTAGGCCTTACACTTTCATAGATACTAACTTTCTAAAATAGGGTTCTGGAATCATCCTGAATTGAGTCATTACAGAATTCTCGCTATAAACATTTTTCTATAGTGTTGCAGACCCTGAACACTGGAGGATATTCACAAAAATTATTAAGGTATGTAGGTAACAATTTCAGCTTCTGGGTCATCTTACATTTGTAGATACACCCTATGGAAGATAGGGTATCTGACTAGTCCTATTGACTAGTCTCAAGTAGGTGTTTCGAGTAAAACAATCATAACTTGTTTATAGAGTATCCAAATTGAGTGGGACCAATTGCATTGAATAGTGGATAGACCGTAGTAGTTCTGGTACGAGTTTCATAATTTTATATCAATTATTTTGTGCGGGGCACGCTATACAAGTGAGATATCCTACAAAGGAAACAAAATAAGCAAGTTGTGGGGAAGTTACCATAAATTCCACTTGGCACATCCAATTTTGATCAGACCCATGGAATTGAAGAGAAGAAATATTAGAGACTTACAAAAAAACAAAATTCATACTCAGAAGGGCCGGAATTTTGGAGATACAATAAAAGGAATATTGTCTAGAAGAACCACCTCAAAATCAAGGTTTAAAGTGATACTTGGCCAACATGCCACCAAAAAAGGGAACTTCTACACCAAATAAGCCTCTAGACAATCCTACTCAAACTCTTGATGAAGGTGAAGAAATGCGTACGGACATAAATTATTTACAAAATAAGACAATAACAAAAGATGAACTACAAGAGATGGAAGCTAAGTTGGAGGCAATAAATACTAATATGGATGGTTTAAAAGAGGAGATCATGGAAGGATTGAAAAATTTCATAATAGAGATGACACTTGAAAGTGAAAATGTATCCCATGAAATTCACGATGAGGACACACGGAAGGTGAATCAAGAATGGAGAAACTCCAACTTTGGGTTGAATACCAACCACGTTCCTAAGATCGATATGAGGAATTTTGATGGCAAGGACCCTATCACATGGATACCTCAGATGGAGCAATTATTTGATCTACATAATGTGCCACGTACACAAAATGTACGAATTTCTTCTTTATATGTAGAACCCAATCAATTTGTATGGTGTCGATGACTTTTTTCTCGCAAATCACTCATCACTTGGACGATTTTCATGGAAGAAATGATAGAACACAATGAGGATACAAGGAGCAATACCTTCTTTAGCCAATTGATAAATCTCAAGCAAAAGGGTTCAGTTATAGACCACATTGAGAAATTCCAAAGATTGAATATAAAGGTTACAAATATTCCAGATGAGCACTTGATTGATGTATTCATAGGAACTTTAAAGAATAACATTCAACACGAGGTTCGCCTTTGGGAGCCCAAATTATTGGAGAATTCATTTAGGGTGGCAAGAAATGTTGAAAGTAAAAATAGGGCTAGAGCTACTAGAAGGACCAATCCTAACATCTGTAGAGAGAATAATGCTCCTTCTTCTAAAACACCTCAACTTACATGGTTGACACCTCAACAATTGGAGGAAATAAAAGAAAAAGGTTTATGCTTTAATTGTGACAACAAGTATAGTGAGGGACATAAGTGTGGTGAGAAGAAATTATTCTAGATAGATTGTGAAGAGAAAGAAGAAGAAGAACAAGAACAAGAACCATCTCAAGATGAAAACGTAGAAGCAATTTCGTCTGAAGAGTTGAATCCAAAGATATCGTGTAATGCATTGGCTGGAATTAGCACTCCTCAAACCCTCAAGATCGAAGGATTTATCAAAAATAAAAAGGTAATAGTCCTAATTGATTCTGGTAATACTCATAATTTCATTCACTATAAATTAGCCAAGGCTCTCAATTTCTTTGTATATCCAGCACCATAGTTTCAAGTAATAATTGCAAATGGAGGAACTATCAATTGCTCAGGAAAATGAAATAAGATCAATCTTACTATGGGGGAATATGTAATGAATAGTCCAATGTTTTCTATACCCATGGGTGGTGTTGATGTTGTACTAGGAATCCAATTCTTACAATCATTAGGAAAAGTGGATTTTAATTTTCAAGAACTTTTCTTGAAATTTTCATTGGAAGGAAAAGAAATTGAGTTAAGAGGTATCACAAGGAAACCTGGTAAGGTGATAAGATCTAATGGCATGAAAAAATTATTGAAAAAGGTGCATCAAGGTGTTATTGCAAAACTATGCTCACTAGATGTTCAAACATCTAAGCCATCTATTCCTCTATATCTCCAAGGGATCATTGATAAGCATTCCAAAGTATTTGAACATATTTCCAAAGGTCTTCCACCCACTTGAAATCATGATCATAATGTTCACCTAATTCATGGGAGTTTTCATCCTAACATCAATCCATACATATACCCTTATGCCCAAAAGAGTGAAATTGAGTGCATGGTTGAAGAAATGTTAGAGGTTGGCATTATTAGACCTAGCCAATGTTCTTACTCAACACCAGTGGTAATGGTATTCAATAAAGATGGCTCATGGTGTATGTGTCCAGATTATAGAGAGCTCAAAAAGATCATTATTAAAGATAAGTCTCCCATTCCCTTCATTGATTAATAATTAGATGAACTACATGGAGCAATCTATTGCACAAACTTGGATCTCCATTCAAGGTATCATCAGATTAGAATGAAGGAAGAATATATCCCAAAAACAACATTCCAAACTCATGAAGGACATTATGAATTTTTGGTCATGCCTTTTGGCCTTACAAATTCACCTTTCACATTCCAAGGGTTGATGAATTCCATTTTCAATCCATTGCTTCAAAAAATTGTGTTAGTATTTTTTGATGGTATACTAATCTATAGCAAATCTTGGGAGGATAATGTGGGACATGTTGACAAGGTGCTACAACTACTAAAGGAGCAAAAACTATATGCCAAACCATCCAAATGTTTCTTTGGAGTGAAGGAGGTAGATTATTTGGGTCATATTATATCTCATGAATGTGTCAAGGTAGACCCTAACAAGATTAAGGCCATGATGGACTGGCCGATTCCAAAAATGTTGAAGAATCTTAGAGGATTTTTGGGTTTGACAACTTACTATGGAAGAATAGCAGCACCTTTAACGACACTAACTAAGAAGGATCCATTTTCATGGACTCGATAAGAAACTAAAGCTTTTGAAAAAATTAAAGAGGTGAATTGAAAAGATCGTGTCTTGACCACTCCAGACTTCACAAAAAGCTTTATTGTGGAATGTGATGCCTCGGGAAATGGAATTGGTGTTGTCCTAATGAAAGAAGGAAGGCCCTTGGCTTTTGAAAGTTGACCACTCAAGGGAAAGGACTTACACAAACCCATTTATGAGAAGGAAATGATGGAAATACTACATGCATTGAAGAAATGGCGTCCTTACCTAATAGGTAGGCACTTCAAGGTC
>ML778010.1:2208099-2250222 GCA_009831015.1 Picea engelmannii
TATCATGATAGTCTTAAATACTTCTTGGAACAAAGACTATCTTCAGAAGAACAACAAAAATGGGTAACCAAGATATTGGGTTATGATTTTGAAATCGTCTATAAAAAAGGGAAGAAAAATGTTGTGGTAGATGCACTCTCAAGCAAGGATGAAGATGTTGAGGCCTTTCTTTGTGCTATCTCAATCATACAACCTGATTGGATAATAGAAGCAAGGGATGAATGAAGGAATGAAGAAAAAGTGTGGACTCTCATTCAAAGGTTGCAATAGGATTCCAATACATCAGATACATTTACATGAAAAAATGATTCACTATGTCACAAATATTGCCTATATTTATGTAAGAACTCCCAACTCAAACAAAAGGTACTAATGGAATTGCACACCTCTCTAGTAGGAGGGAACTCAGGATTTTTAAAAACCTACCATAGGGTCAAGAAGGAATTTTTTTGGGATGGCCTTAAAACTAATGTTCAAAGGTTTGTGGCAGAATGATTTTTTGTCCAACAAAATAAGGTGGAAACAATTAACACCCCAGGTCTTTTACAACCATTAGCCATCCCAAGTCAGTGTTGGGAGGAGGTTTCCATGGATTTCATCACTGGGTTACTGAAGTCTAAATGAAAGAGTGTCATCATGGTGATTGTTGATAGACTGACCAAGTATGCACACTTTTGTGCACTCTCTGATCCCTTCAAATCCAGTACAGTTGCCACCACATTCACGGAGACAATTCAAAAGCTACATGGAAGCCCAAAGATTATTGTAAGTGACAGAGATCCCATCTTCACTAGACATTTTTGGACATAATTATTTTCTTGTTTGGGTACTCAATTGGCTCATAACTCATCCTATCATCCTAAATCTGATGGAAAAATTGAGATAGTGAACAAATATCTGGAAGTCTACCTTCATTGCTTTGTATATGATAAACAAACACAATGGTTCAAATGGTTACCCTTGGCAGAATCATGCTATAACACTTCATTTCATACTGCAACAAAAATGACACCATTTATGACACTCTATGGATACCACCCTCCTTCCATCACTTCTTCTCTAAAATAAAAATCTAAGGTTCAAGCAGTGGAATATCACATCGACCATCAACAAAAATTTCTCCAAATATTAAAGGACAACCTAACCATGACACATAATCACATGAAACAACAAGTAGATCAACATCATAGTGAAATAAGTTTTGAAGTAGGCGATTGGGTGTTTTTAAGACTACAACCATACAGATAGATGTCCCTCAAGAAAGCCAAGAAGGATAATAAATTATCACCAAAGTACTATGGCCCTTATAAGGTGTTGCAAAATATTGGCACTATGGCATACAAATTGGAGTTTCCCGTATCTTCATGAGTACACCCAGTTTTCCATGCTTCATGCTTAAAGAAGGTTATAGGTGACAAGATACCAGTTCAAACTATATTTCGAGAACTTGAAGAGGAAGGAAAAATCATATTGGAGCCTAAAGCCATCACTGACACAAGAATTCGCCAGCTGAGGAATAGATCCATTTCAGAGTATCTCGTTAAATGGAAGAAACTACCGGCTAAAGATTCCACTTGGGAAGATGAGTATTTTATACATAAGAATCCATAGTTACTCAAGCGTTGTGGAAAAAACTTGTCTCAAGGGGAGGGGCATGTTAATCCCTAAATAGTGGCTCATTACCCCTTAATTGGGGCTTTAGTCCATTAGTTGTAATTATACCTCCTAGTCTCCTATATATACCAAGGACACATTTTCATTTGGAATCATCTTGGAATTGAACATTTATATGGGCATAAGGAGGTTTCCCCCTCGAAGAGGCTTATTATCTAAATTTCTCTCTTTTTCAAGGAATTAAGTACTTATTCTGAGGTTTTTCCATGCTATATTGATATTTGGTTCCTAACAGAGTCTCCAGGTTCCATATTTCTTCTATACCAACTCGATTGGGCTCCCGCAAGGTGATGAGATGGGATGGATGTGCCCCTTGTGGAGTATTTCTTGGATCTGTCGCTTGATCTCCTCATTCTCAAATAGAGAGAGGTGATAGACTGGCCCATTGGGCAGTGATGCACCATGGGTCAGATCGATGGGGTACTTGACCTGGCAGTGCATAGGTACCATGGTAGGTGAGGAGAAGATATTTGAGTATTCTTCCACGAAATTATCTACTTGATTCTTCTATGTCAAGAGGTTGGTTTCAGAGACCCTGGATGTGGCTATGATCTTTTGCTTATTTTGAGAGTGAATCATGAAGAAGACAAACTTCCATGTCTGAGAACTGACCTTCCTACATTTCTGAGCACAGATCAAGGAAATAGCACTAGGTGGGACTGCCTCGGGTATCCTATACAATTTTCTATTCAAAGTAATAATAACACTATGAGGCCTAGAATCATATACAACATGATGTTACATAAATAAGGTTGGCCCAAAATAACATCACAAACTTTGAGAGGAGCAACATCACACAATACCTTGTCTTTGAAGGGCTTGATGTCGTACGACAATCAACATTGTTGGCTGACGCAGATATCGCTTCCTTAGCGGAGCCATGCAATGGTGCAGGGTTGTGGGTGCGTTGTTGTCAGCAGGGCTAGTTGCTTGATGACCTCTATTGATGTGACGTTCTTGTAGATACTTCTATCCACGATGAAGTGCAGTGGGGTGCCTTTTACCCACATTTGTGAATGGAAGAGGCGTTCTCCTTCTTCTGGCTCGTCTGGTTCACCAGGATTGAGCTTGGTTCTGCATCAATGATTTGTCTTCCCATTTCTGGCTCTGGCTCAGAGTTTGAACCTGCATATGATTCATAGGCTTTTATTTCGGCCTCCAATGACTTCTTTGAGCAGAAGTCAACAATGTTATGCCAAGGGCTCTTATGGAAGTCGCACCACTTCCTGGTATGTTTCTTTGTCTTTATGGTGTCCATCTTTTCTTAGGGCTTGGACTGGTTGTCTTGATACTGTCCATATTTTCTATGTCCTTTGTTCTATGGGTTGGGGCCATAATTGCCTGGATTTTTTTGTGAGGGGTTCCTAGGCCGAAATTGTCGCATCTTTTATTTGAACTTATGCTCGATTTTAACGACATATTAGTAGGTCGTGCCCAAGGATGATATGTCCAAAAATTCCATTTAATTCTATATGTATATATGCAGAGAGCCACGATACTTGATCACCAAATGTTTCTCTGAATCTTTGATACCCAACTTGGTGTGCAAGGTATGAAAGATATTCGTGAAATCTGGCATTGCTTGGTCTCTTTCTTGCGGCAGTATGGTCCATTTGGTATAAAAGTTGTCATAACTTCTGACAGAGTAGTATTGTTCCTTAATAGCATCCTTGAAGGATTCTGAGGTGGCCATGAATATAAATAATGAGGGTTCCTCTGTTTCCTTTTTCTCACAAAAATTTTCCCACCAATCTTTGACATGGGGAACGACTTTGAGGACCGCAAAAGTAATATTTTCTCTATTTGAAATTTTTTGGATAGAAAAATACCATTCTAGTAGATTCAACCACTTGTCTACAACATATTCATCTATATGACCTTCAAATATAGGAATATAGAAGTTTATTTGTACCTTTAAGGGGGTGGCACCTCCGCTCAAAGAAGATGCGTCACCTGTTGGTAGACATCGAAGGATTTTCCTGAAACTATCCATCATCTTGTTCCTTTGTTGCATGAGGGCTTCCTCAATCAATAGTTTGAAAGGATCTCCTATCCCATCATATTTATTTTCTCCTTCCATGAGAGGTCACTTGGGTGTGTAAGAGATTTTTTTGTCAAGAGAAACAAGCTCGAGACCAAACTCTTTATACTCTTACCTCGTTGGGGACATGCATTAAGACGACAAGGAGGAGACTGCTCTGATACCAGTGATCCAGATTTTATGAGAAGAACAAAATGAGTAAATATTATTAACAGGTTCTTAACACCAAATAACAAAGATACAGTAAAACCGATTTTCTATTCAGTATGGAAATAAGATGAAACTGTAAAATGTAGCGGAAACAAGCTTACTGGAATGGTGGAAACTTATCTCTAAGAAGAGATGTGAAGGCTATGCACATTTGTTAGAATATCCTTACAATGAGGCTCTGAAGTCCTTTTTTTACAATAAACAGGAATTCCCAAAACCCTAGACATCCAAAAACCTAACTCTAGGAGATGAAGCACCAAAAGTCATGTGGGCCCCATTTGGGTAAGTTAGTACATCAACTTCCCGGGGTTGTAACGTTTGCATGTGATCTCTGTTCTAGGCGTATGATAGCCTGTTGGAAAGGTATCATTGAGGAGATTCATTTTGGGGGCTCAATCATGCCTTTAGCTATCATTGAGAAGCTTGATCCCGAAAAACCTTCATTTAGGCCCTCAAAATGGCCTCGAAAGTTACAACTTCTAAAACAGTAAATTGGCAAAATTGTCAGAAAACTATTTTAAGCTAGTTGGAAAAGGTGGGTGGCCAGCTATATCCACCTAGAGCATGGGGTCTATATTTAAATATGATATCAAATTCAGATTTTAATAAGGTTTTCTCCATAAGGCAAAGTAGTAAAACTATTGGATCTATTCATATTAAATGGAATGAATAAGAGGGACAAGTGAGGAAAGTCCACTAAGAAGAGGAGAAGTTAAGAATTCATTCACTTCGTTTCAGATGAAAACATACAGATCATTAAAAAACAAGAGACAAAGTATATGAAATAAATTCTTTTTAATTTATTTTAATGATTAGAATTGGAAATAAATAAAATGATTACAAAGAATGAAAAAACATTTAACAAAGAAAGAAACACATCACCAACAATATGACACAAGAATCCTGTGAATAAGCCTCTTTTATTACTAAACGATCCTTTGAAAAAATTACACAATATCTCCTGGGTGAAAAAATCATCCCTCAATACTTCGAAGAGAGAAGTATTTATAAAACTATTTACATCAGATCCTGTCATAAATGACTAGGATATTATAGAGGAATATCTAACTAACTATATCTCTAAAATATGAAATATGGGGATTTGTTGATTTGCTCGGATCCTTCGTGCTGATTTAGTGGAATTGGTTGGTGACATCTCTTTGACTTTAGCTGGCTACTCCATGCTGACTAGAACACCAAAACTATCTCTACTCAAGTAAAGCGCATAGATCTTCCCACCTCTTTTTGCCTAGGATAGAAATATTGAGTAATTTCCTGTATATCTCATCCATTCTTGTGTACTTAGGAAAGGTAGGTTTAATGATGAAGATATGTTTAATCTCATGTTGAATACTCAAATCCAACTATAGTGTCTCTAGGAAATCTTTACCAGTAATGCTTCCCTGTATCCCTACAAACTTTGAAGTTCTCTTTGCCACTACACTCATATTTTGTTTGTAATTAGACAGAGTGATCAGTTTGTCATTAACTACTAATAATCCAGGGAGACCTTTCTTATGTAGAACTTCAAACTTACTGAAATATATATGCACACCTATGTCCATCACTTGGGCCTTCTCTTTTATCTTCAACATGAATCCTTTTTTGTTCAGGACCTTCTTGATATCAAGGATGGTATATGTTTTGTCCTCGATTTCTAGTGATTCTAACTCTTGCTTGTTTTTGGAGTTCAGAAATTTGATAAGTTCACTGGCCTCTATGGGTTTTTCTCTTAACTCTTCCTTCATGATCTCAATTGTTTCTCTGGCCTTATGTACTAATTCATGCTGCTCAAATATTCTTTGTATGGATGGTCAGATTTCTGACATTGACTTGTTGACATCTACCCAAATATTTTCCTTAGCTTGGGCTAAGGTTTTTTCCAGGACAATCTATTTCTATAGTTGTTGTTGTTGTTGAATAAGTATTTGAGACTTATGCATCTCTTCCTAGAGACTGTATTGGAACAATAAATTCAGCTCCTACAGGTACTTTACCTCTTCCTATATTTTCTTGATTTCTTCCCCTTGAATATACATGTCTTCCACTGTTTTACAAGTTTTTCAGATGCATTTGAAACTTGTATTGGGATTGTTCATGGAATTTCTACTGATGTGGATACGTTTGTTGTTCTAATTCCTATCAGAGGGACTACCTCCAGTGGGATAATGGCCATATACACATTTTTTTCCTTTTCCTTTATTAGTTTATCCATTTCTCTTATATGTGCATTATGTTCCATCATAAGAATCAACATTTCTTCTTTGTGGCCTTCAATTTTAGCCACTTATTTGGCTTGTGAATATTTTGTAGCAGGAAGCTTCATCTTCTTTCTTAGATATGTTATATCAACATTCTTTTTTTTATTAATTTCTCAGTTGCTTTGACATTTATTGGGTTATACCCAATCTTCAACACCAATTATTCTAATGATTTGATTTTGTTGTCCTTAGCCAAAGAAGAAATTTTCTCTAGCTTCAATTGGGACTGAATTTTGTTCAGGGACACCTGTAAATTTGAATCAGTCATTGAGGTGTTTGTCAAGGTAGAGAATATCATCTCTCCTATCTACCTATGAATATCCATCTGTTCCATTGGATGGATGTCCTTTACATCAAACTCAAAGGTAATATTCTTATAGTCTGTAGCTATTTTAGGATGAGGAACTTGTGCTTGCAAGAATGAAATTTTCATTCTTCCTTTATTTGTATCGAATGTAGACACCATCTTGTGTTGAGAAGTGGAGGTCTACTTCCATAACTGAGCATAGTTGTTGTTGTTGACGAGCTCATTTCTTTGCTTGATCTGTTTGTATTTGTAAAAAAACATTGACTATGTTTTCTCATGAGATGATTCAGCTATCATAGTAGTGTATGTCTGTCTTTGAGATGTTGGTGATGATGTAGAAACTATGAATTGAATATCTGAGTAGGCTGAAGGGAGGGGTCCCTCCATGACTATGGTGGACTGCAATTTTCCTTCCTTGAGCAAGTCTGGTGCATGACCCGTCTTTTCCCTCTTTCTGTAAACTTGGAAATCCTTAGTTGATACCCTTGTGACTGAAAGAGAAACCTATTTTCTTGATCTCTTCTCTTCTTTCTTTTGAGGTGTGTTGGTATGTGAAGTAGTGACAGGGGCAGGTTATTCCTTTGTTTCTATCAATGTGTTTTCTTTCCATTCTATCTGGTTCATATACTTCTCCATTTATAGATTTTGTGTGTGAGAATAAGGAGTGTTCTTTTGTTTGAATTTGAGATCAGAGATGACACCAAATGGGTCATAATCCTAAGTGGAACTCTAAGTAAACCTCATCTGTTTCAAGAGGTTATCTTCTTCTTCTCCTATTGATCTGTTGTTGCAAATGAAAGTTACAATATGAGTCTTGATTATGAGTTGTTGCTTCTTCTTTTTTGCAACAAAGTGGATATCAATGAATTTCATCATATACCTTATGTATTCTAGTGAAAAAATCCTCACAGGGAGGTATTTTGGAAATCTGTGTGGCATATCACACCCATACACTCTTATTTCTGTGTGGTTTTGGTATAAATACTAATCCCCTATCTTAGCTAGATCATAAGGGTGAAGGATTCTTTGGATTTATTCATTGATCATTGGCTCTATGTTGCTATTCATCATGCAAACCATTGGGTGATATAACTGGTCTATGAAGTCCTAGAAACTGCACTCTGCTAAATTTTCCCTCACCAATGAGGTCCATGAGGTCACTGACTATGGTTTTCCTTCCTGGTTTAATTTATGAAATTCACATTGAAACCTGTCTTACTGAAATAACAAGAACATATAAACTAGGACTAAGGAATATTTGAACATTCCCTCAGTTGGAAACCTAAAAAGATGATCATGAATGTTATCAGCCAAAAAGTGACTGAAATTAAATTTAATTGTGTCTCTTTCTTCTATAGAAAAGATAGATAGAAAACCTAGAATAGGCTCATCCACCCATTCATCTGAAAAATAACCTAACAGGTAGCAAAGTATGGAAATGATCTCGTTGTCCTTGATAGTGAAAATGGAAGATGAATAAGGGGGATTTTTCTTAGGCAATTGGGAGTCTTCTGGCAGAAAAATCTCGAAAATCTGGGCTCTTTGGGGAAAGGTGAGATTCTAGTACAAGTTTTTTAGGGATTCAATGGAAAATGGGATGGTTGCATCATTTCTAGGGATTTGCAGCACGTGGTCAATGGATTCAGAGGTAATTGCGAACAAGATTTCGCCAGAGAAGGAAACAATGGTCCTTTGGCTAGGCGAATAACGAGCTTGGCCTTTGAGGGAGAACTTGGGGAAATGGTAGGTATGAGGGAACATATATAGAGGTAAATTGGACTCCTAGAGTCCAATTTCATCGCTCTGATCCGGAAATATGTCTTTTAGCCAAGAGTCCAACTCGAAGAAATTGAATTGGCACCTTGGTTATGTGATTTTATAATCCTTATCTGCCAGAGGTATATGGTCAAGGTCGACAGGAGGGGGAAGGAACAAGTTCTCATATGTATCAACAGATTTAACCTTTGGGGCCATGATTAACATAGATTAAGGTAAATCAATGGTGGACTGTGATTACCTGAGAACAAATATGCATGTTGATGGTGGAGGTTGCGACAAGTGGCTTGACAACTTGTTTTGGTGTTGTGTCCACAATTTCTGCATGAACAAATGGAGTTACAGGGTAATGAATCGGGGTTATACAATGTGTTGGAGGTGTCTGTTATGGCATGAGGTGGCGACGAGGTAGTTAATGGTCACGGGGAGTGATTTGATTGGGTAACAGGTATGTAGGATAGGACATATGGCAGGTGGAAGTGGGGCATGGTGGTGGAGTGAAGTGAGTGGTATTGGGTAGTGGTTTAAGGATATTTCAGAAGGGGGGTAGGTGGTAAGTGGATTTTAGAGGGGGGGGGGGTTCTGAAATGATATGAGAGAGCCACGTTAGGTGGGACCGACATGGGGAAAAAATACTTTTCAGAACCCCCCCACCGTTAAAGGAAGAAAGTTCAGGGGGGGCCGAAATGCGTTGAGGACCGTCGATATGGGTGATGATGGATGCCTCCACTGACAATATGTGCGGGAATTACCCACTACATGCCAAATTTTCTTTTCCACTAGTAAAATTAGGATACAAAATATGTGTTGGGTAGCGCTAATCTTAATTGTTTCCATTTTACACCATGGTCTTATTTTCCTAAGGCTACAATAATCAAGTTTAATCAATCAAGGGGTATTTGACATCACTTTTCTACTTTTATTGAAAACAAAATCACTAACCTATCTCCTAACCTACTCATCTAACATATTAATGCAGCTTAAACTATTGGATTAATTATTACTCTAACCTAGCTAATTTGGCAAAGATTAAACAGTTTGACCAAACTTATTCCCTAACCTATCAACATAAATTCCACAAGTTTGATCATGATTATACAATATGATTCAATCTAAATATATTTTTGATGGGGTTTTATATTTTTCTCTCTTTTTATTTTGTCTTTTATTATTTTTTATACCCTCTTTTCATTTTTTCTATTTTTATCCTTTTCTTTTTCTTTTCTTTTCTTTTTCTTTTCTTTTTTCTTTTCTTTTTTGTAAATCATTTGCAAAATAAAATATTATTTACAATGAAATATGAGTAGAGGAAGAAATTTCAATCATTGATTGATACTATGAAATATAGGGTTATAACAACTTCAATGGATAATTTATATGATGTTTGATTATATTAAACCAATCCATACACATTGGAGTGCTTTACTCCTCCATTAACAAGGTTAATATGAATCAAAATTCATTTTCACTTATTCTTTACACCTAAGTTGTTCATTCATATCCTACAACACTTCTAGCCATACACAAACTTACATACAAAGATGATTTACCCATCACCTTAGGAATTCCTTATTCTCTTTTACCTTGGCATATTTCACTTTCCATACCAATCTACAATCACTTCCTTCTTCACAATCATGCATTGTGGCCATTATAACTTGTTTTATTTCTTTATATTCAAGATTGGGAAACTTGTATTACCTTCTTATGAATGTTAATATCTTTCTTTAATTGTATCTTGTACTCTACTTCTTGTTCTTGACATCGTTACTTGGATACACACACTAAATATATACAATGTTAATTACCTTTATAGCTCTTATGTGCATGATATGTTCCATGTTCTTACTAATTATTCTCTTATAGCATCCAAATCCAACATCCAATATTTTCTATGACTCCTTATTCTTGTCACTATTCTTTCAATGATTCATATAATATTCAACTACCATAGCTATATCCTTAAATGAATATCATTTTCAATTGAAATTTCACTTACTAATTACAATAAGTACTTGTATGCATCCTTATTTAGGAAACCATCTTTACGGTCCCTTCACTCTTCCTGATTTATCTTACAATCAATATGCAAAAGTTATTAGCAATTTTCATTTTTGGCATTCATATATCTTGATATAAACATTGTAGTAATAACATTACCTATATTATCCCTACTTATTATTTCTCCTTGGTCTAACCTTCAACCTTCTTTTTAACAACCATTTTTAGTGTCATGATATTGCACCTCCAAAATTTTCCTTCAACCAATTCATAGACACCATCATAAGGTATATATGATCTTCCTTTCTCAATATTCACATTTTCTGTGCACCTTTATCATCTTGAACTCATTTTTCAAAATTGAAACTACTTTGGAAATCTTCCATGTTTAATAATTCTGTTGCTCACTCTAATTCAAAGGCCTTGTTCTTGCAACTTTTTGGAACACCTAGTTAATTCTTATTTTCAAAATTTAAACCTTCTATCATGTTCTCTTGTGAATTAACTTTCCAACAACTCTAGCCATGCTCAATACTAATCTCTCAAATGAAAATTATGTTTCTTTGAAATCACCATCTATGTTCAGTTTCTCCAATCTATCCAGAATCATACACACAAGCGTGCACATGAACACACACACACACACACACACACACCAACTAACCCATTATAGTCATGAGATTTTAAACATTTATCTTCTCTAATTTGACCCTCTGTGCATTAATTTACTCCCCACATGTAAATTTCACATCATTTTCGGTGAATTCAAACTTATGTCATCATGAAAATTTGGGAATTTTCACTGATTTTGAAAATTATTTCTTGTTCCTCCATAGTGCTAAACATTGTAATCATAATTAATTCAATCCACCACACAAACATTCCAACTAACCCATTATAGTCATGAAATTTTAAACATAGATTCTCTAATTTGACCCTATGTGCATTAATTTACTCCCTAGCTGGAAATTTCACAGCATTTTCGATGAATTAACTTATTTCATCATGAATATTTGATAATTTTCACTCATTTTGAAAATTATTCCGTGTTCCACCATAGTGATAAACTTTTTAGTCATAATTAATTCAATCCACCATTGAACTAAACTATACACTTCAAGAGTTTCATTAGCTAACATTATAAAAGAAGGAATTTTAAATTAAAAATCTATACAATTCTTCTTCCTCGTGGACATTTTGTCAAGAACATATCCTGCAAACTACATTTGTACTAAGCATTCCACAAATAAAAACTATACAATCTCGTAATTTCCTAAATTTTTCCTCTATATTCTCTAACCATAATCCAATTTTTGAATTGATCCATCACTCCCAAATTTTCCATATTCTGTCATACTTTCCCAGTTATTCCCTGTAAGGTATTTTGTAAAACACTTGAAAAATAAACTACAATTTCTTATATCAAATTTGAATTTTGTCTCATACAAACCTGTTGTAACCAATATCTCTGACAATGGATTATAATGTACCTAATATCATTTCTCCTCTGTGGAGGATATGGGGTACTTTTTGAAACTGCCAATTTTCACCAACTTGTTGTGATACCACAATGTAATGCACACAATGACATATTTAAGATGTAACCAACATTCTTACATATAATTTATGGACAACAATCATTTTGTAGTAGAAAGACAATTCCCATAAACAATTATTCTACAACCCATAAGAACATTCAACTATCTTTGTGCATAGAACATATTGCTTCATATATGTTGAATAATAACAACTAGTACATGGGAAATTAAAACAACATTCATATACAATAATTCATATACATATAGTTACATTATCTTCATCATTATGGTCCCTTCTAGAATACCCACAAGGATATTAACCTTAAACTGACATGGATGTAAATTAATATGTAGGATATAGATAGAGTTAAACCATTTACATTTAAAAATATAACTATTACAAACTTCTAATTATACATATGAATCACTACCAGGTAGATCATCATGCACTCTTGAGCCCTAATGTCCACTCCCATACTCGCAACTTCCATAGTGATTGCATAGGCATCGATACAATAGTCACCAAAGGAATTAGTATCTATCATATAAATGATAAAAATCAATAGTTTAAGTGTCATTATTTTCACTTGGGGAAATATCTCTATGGGATAATTTTACCATCCAACCATAAGAATCATTTCAAGTGGTTTCCACCCTCGTGACAGACAACGAGAAAAAAAGAGGGAATTTCCTATCCAAGGCTAAGATTTCATGAGTCAACCCAATTAATTATTTAAGAAAGGGATTTTACCTATCATACTTGGTTTACAATAAAATTTATTGTCGGGGATATCGCCCTTCAATCAATTAATTCTACGATGATCCCACTTTATAGTTGTTCTTTTTCTCAAATCCTTGTATGAAAGAAGGAACCAGATCCACTTCATTGCTAAACAATTTCTTGGGCTATCCCACTTCCCTCTAGATTTGTACTGCAATATGGCTAGGAAAATATCTAATGCTTGAAGATAATAAATCTTAGTTGTAGAAACTATAAACACACAATAACCATTTTCTTCATATTGATAATAAATAGAATTACGGTAACAACATACATTCTGGAATAAGGAAATATTAGCAGTGACAGATAACATATCAATTCCATGTTCTCTTATGAATTACCTTTCTAGCAACACTAACTATTGGTGTAGGCATCTAGGAAGGTTCAAGACCTTATGTTCAAGGTATTTAGTCCAACAAAACCCTACAGATACTGACCCTTTGGGGATCACCTATGAGTAGGAAAAGTCTCACCTGAGGTATCTTTATTGGGACTGCACGAACCAAGATTCTACAATGGTGAGGGAAATATGGGAGGTGAGCTCTGTCATACCTCTTTTATCCTTTCGCACACTAGATCCTAGTTATCCTGACCTAGTTACTCAATTATTTATGCATATCAATCTATATTGTTACCATTTAGCAGTTAAATATACAATTAGTGTTATTGTACATGAATCTTTCAACAAAATCACTAAATATAAGCATTCATCCATAGTAAAGAGGGAATTAACATCATATAGACATGAATTGGAATATTACAAACATCAATAACAATTCGGCAACATAATGCCACACACAATTACTATGGTTCACCCCCTCCTAGGCTACATCCACAAAGATTTGATTATTTATTATATTTATGAAATTCTAGATGTGCTCTGTGCTATAATATATGTTCACTATACATTCCTCTACTTACATTCATGGATTTGTTGCATAGAAAATCCTACAACTACAATTACTACTCAGGTTTCCTCTATGCTTCCTCTTCTATCGCTTCTCTTTTCCTTCTGTCCCTGCTCCCTCTCACTACTACTCTCATTCCTACTGTCATTGTTGAACATATTCTCTCGATTCTGAACTTCGCTTCTCTTTTTTGAAATTTAAATATAGTTCAGATATGTAATCATTCTTAAAAATGCTTCTTGCTGATTTATAATTTCTTCACAGTGAATATGCAGAGATACATGAACATAAATAAAATAGAAGCATGCACAATAACACAAGGAGTTTACCCTAGAAAAACCCTCTCAAGCTGGAGGGAAAAAACCAACAAATGATCTTTCTTATTATAAAATGAAAATATAAATTTAGCACAACCACATAGTCTTACAACCATGATAGTTTGTTGTCTATATCTATCTTTAAAGCTAGCTCAAATTCTGGTAGTAGTTCGCAGCCCAAAACTAGAAAGAAAATTGTCCTTGTTGCGGAGATCCCATGAGAAATAGATCTTCTTTCTTCGTTGTGTCTTCAATGAGTATTAAATGTCACTTTTTCAAGCATTGAGAAGTCTTATTAATAATAATTATTTATCAATAAATCTCTATGGAACTTGTCTTGATCACTTGACTTAACAAATATAACTCGTCTTAGGAACTCAACTTACCAACTCAACTTTACATGCATACTTGAAAACATGTCTTTGTAACTTAACTTACCAACTCGACTTTACATGCCAACTTTGTTAACTTGTCAACTCGACTTTGTTAACTCAACTTACCAACTCAAATTTACATGCATACTACTTGACAAATTGAATTTTCTTTGCAACTAAGTTTTCACGACTCGAATTTGAAAACTCAAACTTGACAACTCAAATCTTTGACAAATCATCTTTGCATGAATCAAATTTTTCAAATCGACTTGCATCTCATCTTTTCAACTCGACCTTTCTACAAGATCGACTCTTCTTCTTTCTTCCAAGAAACACAATTTATTCATGGAAGCCATAGTATCACGTGCCACCATACTATCTCATAAAATATACATCATTTTCATCTCATGTATAATAAATATCATTTACCTCAGGATGTGACCATCTGGTTCTCCACTCATGGTGAATTGCTTGGTTTAGGAAAACCTCACACACCATTTTTCCTACACAAGGAAATACCTCAACACATTGCCAGACAGTTGGCTTAGGTTGATGAATATTTGGTATGGATTGTTGGTTGTCATTGATGTCAACTATTGGAGAGTGATATTGTAGATTGATGTCAACACCTGGAGAAAGTCCGATAGTGAAATCCGGTAGCACAAAGGTTTGGGTAATGGACCCAAGGTCATTTCATGTATAATGATATGCGTTTTAATATATTTGAAGGTAATAATATTATAGATGGATAGTACATTTCATTCCATTTTTGATGGTATGTGGAACATCACATAAATCCTCACGGTTAGAGATTTATGGCCATGAGAAGTTGGAGAACCCAGGTTTGGGTAATGGACCCAAGTTTGTTTGTTGGATAATGGTATGACTTTTGATATATTTGAAGTAAATACTATTCTATATGGATAGTACATGTCATGCCATTTCTAGTGGTATGTGGAACGTCACATAACTCCTCACGGTTTGAGAGTTATGGGCTTACGAAGTTGGAGGACCCTCATATGTTGATGTGAAGCCCCAAAAGTTCAAAGAAGTCAAAGAGATTGCAAAGAAGAAATTATTATTTAAATGATAAAGAAAAGTGACAGAGTCAAGAAGTATTATTTAAATAATAAAGTGAAGTGACAAAATCAAAGAAGATTATTTAAATGATAAAGTGAGGTGACAAAGTCAAGGAGGAATACTTAAATGATAAAATAATGGAGAACTTTTTAATTATGGAAAGTGGTTATGGAGAAATTTTTAATTATGGAAAGTGGTTAACACTAAAAATGAGGAAAAGAGGTTAAGTGACCTATAAATGGGTTAAGTGACCTAGAAATAGGTTAAGTGACCTATAAATGGGTTAAGTGACCTATAAATAGGTTAAGTGACCTATAAATGGGTTACATGACCTATAAATAGGTTAAGTGACCTATAAATGGTTTAAGTGACCTATACATGGGTTAAGTGACCTAGAAGATGCTTCTAAGGAAGATATTTGGAGAGTATAAATAAGAGGCAAGGCTCTCTCATTTCATATCAAACTTGAGAATATTGAATATATTTAGGTGACTGAGGTAAGAAAAGGATATATCAGCCTAATTTCAGAGGGAAGGTGAACAAAAGAAGGACAAAATTCAAGGGAGGATAAATTCTTTTGATGATGCTTTCTAAGGTATGTTATTTACAGGTCAGCTCACCATTTTCGCAATAAAGTTTTTTCTAGAATGATTCAAACCATGAAATTGATAGGCCATTAAGGAGACATACCCAAGTATATTTGGTAAAATATTCATCTTGTGAGTCATTGTATTTTTGGAGTTACACTTCATGGAAAATAGGGTTTGTGGCTAGTCCTGAAACTAGTCTAAAACAAGTGTTTTAGGTACAAATGTCATAACTTCTTCATAACAGATCCAAATTCAGTAATACCAAATGTGTTGGTTAGAGTACATTTTTTAGTATGTTGTGTAACATTTTAAGATCCATTCAACAAATATTCTGTGTGGGGCAAACTCTACAAGGTCGCTCTCTAGAATAAGCCACAATTCAACAAGGTATGCCATTTTTTCTATAACTCCTTTTCTGGGAGGTTCCAAGTAGTGAGACCTGGAGGAATTGCATAAAAAAAACTGAATAATATTGTGTACTACTTTTAGATCTTTATCCATTACAGTTACATAGTTATGATTATTTCAAGTTAGGGTTGTTGACTAATCCCAAACTAGTCATGTGAGACTAAAGAAAAGTTTGATGAAAAAGCTAGTCTATTGTTGTCAAAGTTAAGGAAGGTTTGTACATATGTGGTCATATACACCAGGTCTATTACAGAGTTAAAAATCATATTTAGATGATGCAATTGATGAGGGATTTTGGTTAAGGTACATGTTGGGTACATGGTTGAGACAAGTAGTTGATGAGTTGTCACATACATGAGGTGTATAGTTGACGATGTTGGTACATATTGATGAGTCATAGTTGATGACTAGTTGAAGCATGATTGGTACATACTTGGTACATGGTTGGAGGCACTTGTTAGTAGTATTTTTGACACATGGTTTATGGATGATGTAGCATACTTGTATTGGTATATTATTAAAAGCACATATTGATCTTGGTGATGATTATGAGTTGTTGTGTTATGGTTGGTTGATGCACATATTTTATAGTTGTTTTGGTGATTGATCTTGGTGAGTAGATCTGACTTGGTTGATAAGATTGAGGAGACAGGTTGTTGTGACAGATTGTTTGGACAGGTTGTTGTGACAGGTTATTTGTGTAGGTTTAGTGCATGGTTGATGCTCTTGTTCATGGTACAGGTTTTGTATAGGTTTGTTGCATGGTTGATGCACTTGTTAATGGTACAGGTTTTGTACAGGTTGGTGCATGGTTGATGCACTTGTTTATGGTACATTTTGATTATAGGTTGATTGGTACAAGTTTACAACAATATATATCATAGTGATAGTGTGACAGTGGTTCCATCATTCTACTTATACGTCAGGGCAGTTGGACGGGGCAAGGACAAGCGGTTGTATCCACCTTATGGTTGTAGCTGGAGAACATAGGGGATTGTAGCCTCCTTCTGGTTGTAGACAGAGAATTGGGGAGTTGGAGCTTCCCTCGGGTTGTATCCTAAGAAACTAGGGGGTTGGAGACTCCTTCCACTTGTAGCTGGAAAACAAAGGAAGTTGGTGCTTCTAATGAATGTAATTTTTCAATACATATAAGAAAAACCATTATGTGGTTTTCTCCCACTTTGGGTTTCCATGTAAAGCATTGGTGTACTGTGTATGTGTATGATTATTCATTTGTTCATTTCTTATTTACTCTGGAGTTATTGGATGATAATTCTACATTGATATAACACTTGGATTATATGGTTAAAAAGGATTAAATTACTCTATTACTATTCACCCCCCCTCTCAGTAATACAACAATTGGTATCAGAGCCAGTTCCTTCAGGAAATAGTTTAACCATTGGAAGGAGATCATGGATTATTCTGAGAATGGAGTACCAATGATTAATGGTCATAATGGTTTTAAGTATGAGATGTGTAGCATAAGGATGGAAGTATTTTTACAGGAATAGGGACATTATATTTGGCTATCAGTTTTTACAGGATATGATAGTTCAAAAAGGGAAAAGACTACAACCAAGAAGGAATTGAGGAAGAATAACAAAATAGCAATGGATTTCATCTGGGAAGGATTACCTAATCCGGTAAAAGAAAAAATTGGTAAATGTTCATCAGCAAAAGAACTTTGGGATAAGTTACATGACATATATTCTTCACCCATCAGAGATTCAGAAAATGTCAAAGAAGATGCAGATACAAATCAAGAATAATTATGTTCACCATGTTAAGAAGATTCAGAAGATGAAGAGTACATAATCACTAGAGGTATGTTTTTTTGTGTTAATTGTGAAAAACGTGGACATCTTGAAATAGAATGCCATGAAGGAAATGAGATAGAAAAACTAATTGAAAAGGAAGACAAATATGAAGAAGAATTGATTAGTGATTTAGATGAACTAAGAGAAAAAAAAAATCACTCAAGAAAGAATTGATGAAACAAATGGAAAGTGTTGAAATTTTTAATGAATCCCAATAGGCCATCGAGAACTTAAGAACTCATCTAGAAGAAGCCAGAAAGATCGAAGAAAATATTGAATATCAAAAGAAGTGTTTGGAAACCAACATAACATCATAGAAGGAAGAAGCAAAAATGAGAGAGAAGACATTGACATATCATATTAAGGAAATAACTAACGATCTAAGCCATCTTGAGGTAGAGTTTGGTCAAGAAGAGAAAGGAATTGAAGAAGAAATAATCACATTAAAAATTCATCTTGAAGAAGTGAAAAGAACAAAAGAAGTTATGAAGTATCAGATAATGAAGAAAGAAGAAGAGGTTGAGAATCTTGAAGAAGAATTTGTCACATTGAGAAGTAAAATTGTCAAGCTCAACAAGAACGTTGAAGAGACAGAAACATCCACATCAGTTATAGAGAATGAAGAGAAGCACTCTAGGTTGCTAGAAAAGAATAATGATGAAAATAGAAAGAGTTATGAAGAAGTACTCAAAGGAAGGAATCATGGCCAACCAGAATCTAATAACACTATTAAATATACATATTCGATAAGACCATTCATTCTCAATCCACAAAGAAGCTTCAATCATGATCATGATCAGTCAAGGAAAAAATTCAAAAGGACTATGCCACAAAGAAGATCATTCACTCCCAGGTATGAAAATTTATTTTATGGTCATTGTTTTTATTGTACTAACTTTGGACATAAGGTTCCAGATTGCAGGGATTATAAAAGAAATGTTCAATCAAGAAGTGCATATGTGGTTCCACATAACATTGAGTGTTACAAATGTCATAACTATGGACACATATCCAATGATTGTAGAAGAATGATCGATACTTCCATGAAATAGAACACTGATATCAGATATAAGAAAATGGGAAGAACATATGAACAAAGACCAGGTACTAGAGATCACAATATTGGCAATAAAACGAGATGAAGAAAATTTTGCAGAGAAAACGAAAGATGTCATATACAGAAAGGTTTGGAAAATAACTGAAAGAAAGGAAGGATAGGTAAATAAGGAACACGTTCAAGAGGTTGTACTTTCAGGCATTGTAGTGAAAGATGAATCCACAGACAGAAAGAAAGATGTTAAATCTCAGAGAGATGATGAATCTACCAATGAAGATGTTGATGAATATACCAATGAAGATGATGATGAATACACATCAGAGAATGAATTGTTCTAAGCCATCCATCTTAGAGACTCACAAGTAATATGAATATTAGACATGGGGAGTCTATGCGATAGTTGTGATAGACCAAAGAACCATCCTTCGAGCAGCTTGCAGAGTTTGAGAAGACAAATTCAAAGAAATCAGTTAACAGAAGTACAGTTTGATAGATTAATTAAGACTTCATGATAGTATAGTGATAAATGGGTTAGCATTATGGACATCTGTGCAAGTAGAGTCTTGGACAGTATGGACAGAGATGGATTCATAAGAACACATAGCAGGTTTGGACATATATATGATAGTGGATGAGAGCATGGATTCATAGATTGGTTTAGAGAGTGGTTTAGAGACAAAAGAACATTATCATAACGGATGATAATTACATAGGAAATGGCTCAAACAATTCTAATGGATTCCAAATGATAGATATTTTTTGGACACATGCAGTGCATACATGATTCCACATTCAAAATAGAGTAATGCTCAGAAACAATAATGAAAAAACTCCCTACTAACTATGGAAAGGAAGCGCAAACAACAACCTCTATATCAAGGTAGCTCAAGGTAATATTTTATTAATTGAAATTTATGTTGATGATATTGTTTTGGAAGTACTAATGACAGGTTAAGCCAGAAATTTGCAAAGGATATGTAGAATGAATTTGAAATGTCATTACTTGGAGAACTATCCTTCTTTTTGGGTCTTCAGATATGTCAGAGAGACAAAAGAATTTTTATTTCTCAAACTAAGTATATCAGATAAATGCTAAAGAGGTTCGGAATGGAAGATTGCAAACCAATTACCACTCCTATGAAAACCAGTTGCAAGTTGAGAAAAGATGATGATTCAAAGTCTATAGACCAGAGGCAATATAGGTCAATGATTGGTAACCTACTATATGTGAAAACATCCAAACCAGATGTGATGTAGGAAGTTGGACAGGTGGCATGATTTCAAGAAGCACCAAAGGAATCACATGTATTAGTAGTGAAGAGGATTTTCAGATATCTCAAAGGAACATAAGAGTTTGGATTATGGTATCCAAAAGGAAAAGGATTTATCAGTTATTTCCTACACAGATGTAGATTGAGAAGGTTGCATTAATTATCGATGAAGCACCAGTGGAGCAATGTTCTACTTGGGTGAGTGTTTAGTATCTTGGCTAAGAAAGAAACAATCATCAATATCCTTATCTACAGCCGAGGCATAATATATTTCAGCAACATCATGTTGTACATAGGTTCTATGGATGAAACAAATTTTGATAGATATACAGGTTGAGTATGATGAGCCCATTTCAATCTATTGTGATAATACAAGCACCATCAGTATCTCCAAAAACCCTATGATGCACTCCAAGACGAATCACATTCTAATAAAGTATCACTTTCTATAGTAATAGGTTGCAGAGAAGAACATTAGCGTTGAATATGTGGGAACAAAAGAACAAGTGGAATGCGTCTTTACAAAACCTGTTCCATGAGAAGCCCTTGAGTAGCTTCTCTAGAGAGTAGGAGTAATTTATACTCCAAAATGAATGCTTTTGAATGCTTATCTTATATGTCTTAGATGTACACGAGGAAGCACCATAAATAGGAGAAAGGTGGAGAGATTTACAAGATGCAAAGGTAAATGCTTGGAGAGAGAGCATAGAGGCATGTTTCCAAGGGGAGCGATTGTCATAAGGAAAGAATGAGCGATATGAATTCAGAGTTATACCTTTTTTCAAAGGGGGAGATATTTTTCATATGAAGGGAAAGAGAGTAATAAGAGGATTATAAACAAAAATAAACATCAAAGGCATGTAGACAGTGGGAGCAGCCCCAAGGAGAGTTTAGTCAGAGGGAGCATCCCCAAAGGGATATACCCTTTTCCATTGATGTCAAAGGGGGAGAGATAGAAACATTGATAAAGAGTATGAGCATGAATGTTATCATGTCTAAGTTTTTCCATCAATGTTGGTGTTGCAATCAATGCCAAAGGGGGAGATTGTCAGACAATTGGCTTAAGTTGATGGATAGTTGGTATGGATTGTTCGTTTTCATTGATGTCAACTATTGGAGAGTGATATTGTATATTTAATTCAACCCTTAGTGATTGATTTCAACCCTTGGAGAAAGTCCGATAGAGAATTCCGATAGCACAAAGGTTTGCGTAATGGATCCAAGGTTGTTTCATGTATAATAGTATGAGTTTTAATATATTTGAAGGTAAGACTATTATGGATGGACAATACATGTCATTCCATTTCTAATGGTATGTGGAACGTCACATAACTCCTCACGGTTAGACAGTTATGGCCATGAGAAGTTAGAGAACATAGGTTTGGGTAATGGACCCAAGTTTGTTTGATGGATAATAGTATGAGTTTTGATATATTTGAAGGCAATACTATTCTATATGGATAGTACATGCCATTCCATTTATGTTGGTATGTGAAATGTCACATAACTCCTCATGGTTTGAGATTTATGGCCTTATGATGTTGGAGGACCTTCATATGTTGGCTTGAAGCCCCAAAATGTCAAAAAGTCAAAGAGCTTGCAAAGAAGAAATTATTATTTAAATGATAAAGTAAAGTGACAAAGTCAAGAAGGATTATTTAAATAATAAAGTGAAGTGACAAAATAAAATAAGATTATTTAAATGATAAAGTGAGGTGACAAAGTCAAGGAGGAATATTTAAATGATAAAGTAATAGAGAATTTTCTAATTATGGAAAGTGGTTAACACTAAAAATGAGGAAAATAGTTTAAGTGACCTATAAATGGGTTAAGTGACCTAGAAATAGGTTAAGTAATATAGGAATGGGTTAAGTGTCCTAGAAATGGGTTAAGTGACCTAGAATATGTTTATAAGGAAGATATTTGGAGAGTATAAATAAGAGGCAAGACTCTGTCATTTCATATAACACTTGAGAATATTGAATATATTTAGGCGACTGAGGTAACTAAAGGATATCTAAGCCAAATTTTAGAGGGAAGATGAATACAAGAAGGTTGGAATTCAAGGGAGGATAAATTCTTTTGATGATGCTTTCTAAGATATGTTATTTGCAGGTCATCTCACCATTTTTGCAATAACATTTTTTCTAGAATGATTCAGACCGTGAAATTGATAGGCCATTGAGAAAACATATCCAAGTATTTGTGGTAAAAAAATCATCTTGTGGGTCATTGTATTTTCTGAGTTACACTCTGTGGAAAATAGGTTTTGTGGCTAGTCCTGAAACTAGTCTAAAATAGGTGTTTCGGGTAAAAACGTCATAACTTCTTCATAACAGATCCAAATTAAGTAAGACTAAATGTGTTGGTTATAGTACAGTCTGTAGTAATTTTGGTAACATTTTCAGATCCATTCAACAAAAATTTTGTGCGGGGAACGCTCTACAAGGATGCTCTCTAGAATAAGCCATAATTCAACAAGGTATGACATTGTTTCTATAACTCCTTTTATGATATGTTCCAAGTAGTGAAACCAGGAGGAATTGCATAAAACAAACTAAAGAACATTGTGTACTACTTTCATATCTTTATTCATTATAGGTACATAGTTTTGATTATTTCAAGTTAGGGTTGTTGACTAATCCCAAACTAGTCATGTGAGACTAAGGAAAAGTTTGATGAAAATGCTAGTCTCTTGTTGTGAAAGTTAAGGAAGTTTTGCATGTATGTGATCATATACACCAGGTATATTACAGAGTTACAAATCATATTTGTATGATGAAATTGATGAGGGATTTTGGTTAAGGTACATGTTGGGTACATGGTTGAGACAAGTAGTTGATTAGTTGGCACATACATGAGGTGTATAGTTGATGATGTTGATACATATTGATGAGTAGTTGATACATGATTGATACATACTTGGTACATGGTTAGAGGCACTTGTTAGTAGTATTGTTGACACATGGTTTATGGATGATGTAGCATACTTGTATTGGTATATTATTAGAAGCACATATTGATCTTGGTGATGATTATGAGTTGTTGTGTTATGGTTGGTTGATGCACATATTTGAGAGTTGTCTTGGTGATTAATCTTACTGAGTAGATCTGATTTGATTGATAAGATTGAGGAGACATGTTGTTGTGATAGGTTGTTTGGACATGTTGCTGTGACAATATTTTTGTACAGGTTTGGTGCATGGTTGATGCACTTGTTCATGGTACAGGTTTTGTACAGGTTCGGTGCATGGTTGATGCACTTGCTCATGGTATATATTTTGTACAGGTTGGTGCATGGTTGATGCACTTGTTTATGGTACATGTTGATTATAGGTTAGTTGGTATAGTTTTACAACAGTATATCTCAAAATGATAGTGTGACAGTGGTTCCATAATTCTACTTATACGTCAAGGCGGTTGGAAGGGGCAAGGACAAATGGTTTTAGCCACCTTCCAGTTGTAGTCAGAGAAAATAGGGGGGTTGTAGTCTCCTTCTGGTTGTAGCCAGAGAATTGGGGAGTTGGATATTCTCTTAGGTTGTAGCCTGAGAAACTAGGGGGTTGGAGCCTCCTTCCAGTTGAAGCTGGAAAACAATGGAAGTTGGTGCTTCCAATGAATGTAATTTTTCAAGACATATAAGAAAAATCATTTTATGGTTTTCTCCCGCTTTGGCTTTCCATGTAAAACACTGGTGTACTGTGTATGTGTAGGATTTTTCATTTATTCATTGCTTATTTACTCTGAAATTATTGGATGACAATGCTACATTGATATAACACTTGGATTATATGGTTAAAAAGGATTAAATTTATCTATTACTGATTCACCCCCCATCTCAGTAATACAACCACGGGAGGTCACTTAGTCTCATCACAAATAAGACTAATTAGTAGTATACTCTTGTCTTGTATTTTTCGTATACAAAGCTCACAATAATTTTTTCCTTGTCTGAAATAAGGCTCTTCTCTAAGTCTCAAGTCATCCTACACAAGGAAGTCTTGGAGAATGAATCACTCTACTACAAACTTTAAACACTCACTCTCAGCGAGGGAGACATTTTGAGCTACACCAAGTTTGTCCCAAAAGTGCACAAATTTTCCAAAGGATAGAGGCTTAGTCAGAATGTCTATTGTCTACTCATCAATATGAATGTACTATAATTTGATGGAACCTTTTTGTACCATGTCTTTGATATAGTGGTATTTAATCTGAATATTTTTAGATGTGTCATGGAAGACTGGGTTCTATGTGAACTTCAAACAAATTTGGTTATCACAATGGATAACTATTGTTTCTATCCTCTCTTGAGACAATCCAGACAACAATTTTTTCAACTATACTGCTTCTCTACCTACAACACTGGCTGCTATATACTCTACTTTTGTTGTACTCTGCGCAATTGAAATTTGTTTCCTATTGGACCAAGATATCATGGTAGACCCTAAGCTGAAGCAATAACCTAAAGTACTCTTTCGGTCCATTAAGCTTCCAGATGTTAAGCCCTAAATAATGGCTCATTACCTCTTAATTGGGGCATATTACATTAGTAATGCTATTTTATTTATGTCGGCTTTAGTCCATTAGTTGTAATTATATCTCCTAGTCTCCTATATATACCAAGGAGACATTTTCATTTGGAATCATCTTGTAATTGTACATTTATGTGGGAATAAGGAGGTTTCCCCCTCGAAGATGCTTATTATCTAAATTTCTCTCTTTTTCAATGCATTGAGTACTTATTCTATGCTATATTGATATTTGGTTCTTAACATATGGTATCAGAGCTCAAGGTCTTGGGGTTTCACTGCTACATCTGAGACACCTTGTAATTTTACCTATAACATTTTGTCTACAACGTTTCAGAAGGAACGACTTGGAGGATATTTAGTAGACGGATAAAGGTAAGTTGGGTTAAAATTTAAGCTCCTGAGGCCGTATAATTTCAGAGATACAACCTATGAAAGATAGGGTTCTGGAATCATCCTGAACTAAGCCATTGCGGAATTTTCGATATAATTTTTTTCTGTAACGTTTCAGTCCCTAAAATATAGGGGATATTCACATAAATTAGTAAGGTAGATTTGGTAAAATGTTCATATTTTGGGTCATCTTAAATTTGTAGATACACCCTATGGAAGATAGGGTATCTGACTAGTCCTATTGACTAGTCTCAAGAAGGTGTTCCAGGTAAAACAATCATAACTTCTTCCTAGAGTATCCAAATTGAGTGAGACTAGTTGCATTGGATATTGGACAGTCTGTATTATTTTGGGTACAAGTTTCATAATTTTATATCAATTATTTTGTGCGGGGCATGCTATACAAGTGAGATCTCCTAGAAAGGCCAAAAATCAGCAAGTTGTGGGGAAGTTACTGTAAATTCCACTTGGCACATCCAATTTTGATCAGACTTATGGCATTACAGAGAAGAAATATCAGAGAAATACAAAAAATAATGTTTCATACCCAGAAGGTCTAAAACTTTGGAGATAAAGAAGAAGAAATATTGCCTAGTAGAACCTCCTCAAAATCAGGGTTCAAAAGTGATACTTGGCCAACATGCCACCCAAAAAGGGAACTTATACTAAAAATAAGACTCCAAACAATCCTACATGGACTCTTGATGAAGGTGAAGAAATGCATAGGGACATAAATGATTTACAAAAGAAGACAATAACAAAAGATGAACTACAAGAGATGATGGAGGGTTTAAAAGGGGAGATCATGGAAGGATTGAAAAATTTCCTAATAGAGAGGACACCTGAAAGTGAACATGTATCCCATGAAATTCATGATGAGGACACAAGGAAGGTGAATCAAGAATGGAGAAACTCTAACTTTGGGTTGAAGACAAACCACATTCCTGTGATCGATATGAGGAATTTTGATGGCAAGGACCTAATCACATGGATACTTCACATGGAGAAATTTTTTGATCTACATAATGTGCCACATACACAAAAGGTATGAATTGTTTCTTTATATTTAGAACCCAATCAATTTGTATGGTATCGATGGCTTTGTTCTCGTAAATCACTCGTCACTTGGAAATTTTTTACGGAAGAAATGATAGCACACTTTGAGGATACAAGAAGCAATACCTTCTTTAGCCAATTGATAAATATCAAGCAAAAGGGTTGAGTTATGGAGCACATTGAGAAATTATAAAGATTGAATATAAAGGTAACATATATTCCAGATGAGAAATTGATTGATGTATTCATAGGAACTTTAAAGGATAACATTAAACATGAGGTTCGCCTTTGGGAACCCAAATCATTGGAGAATGCATTTAGGGTGGCAAAAAATGTTGAAACTAAAAATATGGCTATGGCTACTAGAAGGACCAATCCTAACAGCTATAGAGAGAATAATGATCCTTCTTCTAAAACACCTCAACCTACAAGGTTGACACCTCAACAATTGGAGGAAAGAAAAGAAAAAGGTTTATTCTTTAATTGTGACAACAAGTACAGTAAGGGACATAAGTGTGGTGAGAATAAAATATTCTACATAGATTGTGAAATGGAAGAAGAAGAAGAAGAAGAACAAGAACCATCTCAAAATGAAAACGTAGAAGAAATTTTTTCTGAAGAGTTGACTCCCACGATATCCTGTAATGCATTGGCTATAATTAACACTCTTCAAATCCTCAAGATTGAAGGATATATCAAAAAGAAAAATTAATAGTCCTAATTGATTCTGGCAGTACTCATAATTTCATTCACTATAAATTATTCAAAGCTCTCAATTTATTTGTATATCCAATGCTAGAGTTTCAAATAATGATTGAAGATGGAGGAACTATCAGTTGCTTAGGAAAATACAATAAGATCAATCTTACTATGGGGGAATATGTAATGAATAGTCCAATGATTTATATACCCATGGGTGGTGATGATGTTGTACTAGGAATCCAATGGTTGCAATCATTAGGAACAATGGCTTTTAATTTTCAAGAATGTTTCATGAAATTTTCATTGGAAGGAAAAGAAATTCATTTAAGAGGTATCACAAGGAAACTTGGTAAGGTGATAAGCTCTAATGGCATGAAAAAATTATTGAAAAAGGGGCATCAAGGTGTTATTGCACAACTATACTCACTATATGTTCAAACATCTAAGCCATCTATTCCTCTAGATATCCAAGGGATCATTGATAATCATTCCAAAGTATTTGAAGATATTCCCAAAGGTCTTCCATCGACTCGAAATCATGATCATTATATTCACCTAATTCCTAGGAGTGTTCCTCTGAACATCAGACCATACAAATACCCTTATGCCCAGAAGAGTGAAATTGAATGCATGGTTGAAGAAATGTTAGAGGCTGGCATTATTAGACCTATCCAAAGTTCTTACTCTGCACCGGTGGTAATGGTATTCAAGAAAGATGGCTCATGGTGTATGTGTCCAGATTATAGAGAGCTCAACAAGATCACTATTAAAGATAAGTTTCCAATTCCCGTCATTGATGAATTGTTAGATGAACTACATGGAGCAATCTATTTCACAAAGTTGGATCTCCATTCAGGGTATCACCAGATTAGAATGAAGGAAGAAGATATCCCAAAAACAGAAATTTGAACTCATGAAGTCCATTATGAATTTTTGGTCATGCCTTTTGGCCTTACAAATGCACCTTCCAGATTCCAAGGGTTGATGAATTCCATTTTCAAGTGCTTCCTTCGAAAATTTGTGTTAGTATTTTTTGATGATATACTAATCTATAACAAGTCTTGGGAGGATCATGTGTGACATCTTGACAAGGTGCTACAACTACTAAAGGAGAAACAATTATATGACAAACCATCCAAATGTTTCTTTGGATTGAAGGAGGTAGAGTATTTGGGTCATATTGTATCTCATGAAGGTGATAAGGTAGACCCTAACAAGATTAAGGCCATGATGGACTGGTTGATTCCCAAAACATTGAAGATTCTTAGAGAATTTTTGGGTTTGATAGGTTACTACCACGATTTTGTTCGGCGCTATGGAAGAATATAAACACCTTTAATGACACTAACTAAGAAGGATTTATTTTCATGGACTCCAAAGGAAACTAAATCTTTTGAACAACTTAAATATGTGATGTGCAAAGCTCTTGTCTTGACCACTCCAGAATTCACAAAAACCGTTATTGTGGAATGTGATGCCTCTGGAAATGGAATTGGTGTTGTCCTAATGCAAGAAGGAAGGAACCTAAATTTTGAA
This sequence comes from Picea engelmannii, assembly GCA_009831015.1. Lineage (NCBI taxonomy): Eukaryota > Viridiplantae > Streptophyta > Pinopsida > Pinales > Pinaceae > Picea > Picea engelmannii. Next base: position 2,236,730 of record ML778010.1, read on the forward strand.
AGTCGACCACTCAAGGGAAAGGACTTACACAAACCCATTTATGAGAAGGAAATGATGGAAATAATACATGCATTGAAGAAATGGCATCCTTACCTAATAGGTAGGCACTTCAAGGTCAAAATAGATCATGATAGTCTTAAATGCTTCTTGGAACAAATACTATCTTCAGAAGAACAACAAAAATGGGTAACCAAGATATTGGGATATGATTTTGAAATCATCTATAAAAAAGGGAAGTAAAATGTTGTGGCAGATGCACTCTCAAGAAACGATGAAGATGTTGAGGCCTTTCTCTGTGTTATCTCGATCATCCAACCTGATTGGATAATAGAAGCAAGGGATGAATGGAAGAATGATGAAAAAGTGTGGACTCTCATTCAAAGGTTGCAATAGGATTCCAGTGCATCAGATACATTTACATGGAAAAATGATTCACTATGGCACAAAGATCGCTTATATTTATGTAAGAACTCCCAACTCAAACAAAAGGTACTATTGGAATTGCACACCTCTCTAGTAGGAGGGAACTCAGGATTTTTTAAAACCTACCATAGGGTCAAGAAGGAATTTTTTTGGGATGGCCTTAAAACTAATGTTCAAAGATTTGTGGAAGAATGTTTGTTTTTCCAACAAAATAAGGTGGAAACAATTAAGACCCCAAGTCTTTTATAACCATTATCCATCCCAAGTAAGCACCGGGAGGAGGTTTCCATTGATTTCATCATAGGGTTACCGAAGTCTGAAGGAAAGAGTGTGATCATGGTGATTGTGGATAGATTGACCAAGTACGCACACTTTTGTGCACTCTCTCATCACTTCAAATCTAGTACAATTGCCACTGCATTCATGGAGACAGTTCAAAATCTACATGGCAGCCCAAATATTATTGTAAGTTATAGAGATCCCATCTTCACTGGACATTTTTGGACATAATTATTTTCTTGTTTGGGTACTCAATTGGCTCATAGCTCATCCTATCATCCTCAATCTGATGGACAAACCGAGATAGTGAACAAATGTTTGGAAGGCTACCTTCGTTTCTTTGTCTCTGATAAGAAAACACAATGGTTCAAATGGTTACAGAATGGTGTTTTAACACTTCCTTTCATACTGCAACAAAAATGACATCATTTATGGCACTCTATGGATACCACCCTCCTTCCATCACTTCTTCTCTAAAAGAAAAATCTAAGGTTCAAGCAGTGGAAGATCACATCGAGCATCAACAACAAGTTCTCCAAATATTAAAGGACAACCTAACCATGGCACAAAATCGCATGAAACAAGAAGTAGATCAACATCGTAGTGAAAGAAGTTTTGAAGTGGGAGATTGGGTGTTTTTAAGACTACAACCTTACAAACAGATGTCCCTCAAGCAAGCCAAGAAGGATAATAAATTATCACCAAAGTACTATGGCCCTTATAAGGTGTTGTAAAATATTGTTACTATGGCATACAAATTGGAGTTTCCTGCATCTTCACGAGTACACCCAATTTTCCATGTTTCATGCTTAAAGAATGTTATAGGTGACAAGATCCCAGTTCAAACTATATTTCCAAAACTTGACGAGTAAGGAAAAATCATATTGGAGCCTGAAGCCATCACTAACACAAGAATTCGCCAGCTGAGGAATAGATCCATTTCAGAGTATCTCATTAAATGGAGGAAACTACCGGCTAAAGATGCCACTTGGGAAGATGAGTCTTTTATACAGAAGCATCCATAATTACTCAAGCATTGTGGACAACACTTGTCTCAAGAGGAGGGGCATGTTAAGCCCTAAATAATGTCTCATTACCCCTTAATTGGGGAATATTACATTAGTAATGTTATTTTATTTATGTCAGCTTTAGTCCATTAGTTGTAATTATACCTCCTAGTCTCCTATATATACCAAGGAGACATTTTCATTTCGAATCATCTTGTAATTGTACATTTATGTGGGAATAAGGAGGTTTCCCCCTTGAAGAGGCTTATTATCTGAATTTATCTCTTTTTCAAGGCATTGAGTACTTATTCTGAGGTTATTCTATGCTATATTGATATTTGGTTCTTAACACGAGCCCAATCTGAATCGGTTCACCCATGAAGCAACACTCCACCACTAGAAGAGTATTTGATTCCAAATGCAATGGACCCTCTCAAATACCTAAGAACATGTTTGGAAGAAACCCAATGTATGTTTCTTGGTTCAGACATGAACTTAACGAATTCAGTACAAAGAAAATATATATCCTTGTATGAATCATATACATCAAAGATCAAATTAAATTCTTGTACGTGGTTGGATCCACCAAGTATGATCTATAATTTGACTCATTCAATTTTTTCAGGTTGGATACCATGGGAGTAGACATTGATTTACAATCCAACATACCAAACCTACGTAATACATCAACTATGTATTTGCGTTGATACAGAGAGATCCCATCTGATCTTTGCCACACTTACAGAGCTACGAAATAATGCATGAGACCAAGGTATTTCATTTCAAATTCAGAAGTGAGCTCCGTCTTACATTGGGATATCAAATGTTCCTCTCCTATCAGGAACAGATCATCAACATATAACACTAATATCAAGGGATGCTTTTTCACAACCTTAAAATACAACTTCGGATATGCAACACTCTTGGAGAACTCCAAGTTATGAATATAATTATCAATTCTAGAATACCATGCTCTTCGTGCCTGCTTGAACCCATACAATTCTTTTCTCAATTTTCACACATGTGTTTCTTTCTTGTGAATCACAAATCCCTATGGTTGTTCTAGATATACCTCTTCCTCAACTTGACCAATGAGAAATGTTGTTTTAACATCCATCTAGTGATGTTTCCAACCCAAAACTGAAGCGATGGATATGATGGTCCTGATGGAAGTGTACCTTGCAATAGGTGTGGATGTTTCATCATAGTCAATGCCTTCCTTTTGAGAAAAACCATGAGACATGAGTCTCACATTGTATTTCTCAATACTTCCATCAACTGCATGCTTGATCTTGAACAACCATTTGGAGGTGACCAATGATTTTCCTTCTGGACTGGGAACCAATTCCCACACATAATTCTTCATGATACATTAATATTCTTCCATCACAGAATATTTACATACTTGTTTTTAAGAAACATCCTCTAATGTGGTGGGTTCTGCACTACTAATCTGAGACATTTGTGTCATATAGCCTACAAACCTTTTAGGTGTTTTACTTTCCCTGAATGTACCTAATGGAGCACCATGTGATTTTTCTTCCTACATAATCTCTCTACACCAATAAGGTTTCCTCTTAGACTAAGGCACATCCAATGGTTTCTCTACTTGTTCTATAGGTTCCACAGGATCATCCATATTTACTGGCTCTTCTAACTCCTCCCTCTGCATATTTGAATTGGATGAATCTGAAACCTATACCTGAGAATCTTCAGGATCCTCCATCTCTATATCAACTTGAAATTCTTTGGAATGTTTAAAAACAACTTCTTCATGAAATGAGACATCCATTCTTACCTCAATATGTATTTCACCAGGTACATAGATCCTATAGGCCTTGGATGTTTCACCATACCCCACAAAGATTCCATTATTACCTAATGGTTCCATTACGGTTCTGTTATCTTTTGGCACATGAATGTAGAAATGACACCCAAAGATCCTTAAGAGCCCCACATCTAGTTTCTCACACATCTAGTTTCTCACATGTAAATGCATCCTCTAGAGTCTAATTTCCCATAATAGCATGATGGCTTCTATTATGGATGTAAACAACAGTACTTGCATCTTATGCCCAGAGAGAAGTTGGAAGATCCTAATCACACATCAATTCTTTAGCTTCCTCAAAAATAGTTATGTTCTTTCTTTGCGCTACCCCATTATGTTGGGGGTTATGTGAAACTGTAAGATTTCTATTGATTTTTGCTTCCTTGCAGAAGTCTTCAAATTGGTGAGACTCATAATCACCACCATTGTTTGATCTGAGGATTCTAATGTGTTTTCTAGTTTGATTTTCAATTAAATCCTTGAACTCATGAAACTTTTTAAAAGTTTCATTCTTTGTTTTCATAATGTATATCCATGAATTCCTATAGAATTTATCTATTAAAATCACATAATACACATGCCTATTTAATGAATGTGTTAACATAGGCCCACATACATCTGGATGAATCAATTCTAAGATATCTTTTTCCTTTTTATTTATGAATGGAAAATACTTCTTCATGATTTTTTCTAGCATTATGATCTAAGAGGATCTCGGTGGCCACCCACCTTTTCCAACTGGCTCAAAACATTTTTTTGGAAAATTATTATTTTTAATATTTTTTTCCTTCTAGGCCATTTATTGGGAACCTCAATGATGGCCTATGGCTCTAATTGAGAACCCTAAATGAATCTCCTCGTCAATAAATTTATAATGATCTATCATGCGCCATAAATAGATATCGTATGCAAAATTTATGACCCCAAGAAGTTGATGTACTAACTTACCCCAACGAGGCCCACATGACTTTTGGTTTTTGGATGTATAGGGTTTTGGAATTCATGTTTATTGTAAAAAAATTATTCAAAGCCTCATTTTACTCATATTATTGTGAATGAGAATAGGCATCCCATCTCTTCTCAGAGATAAGATGCCACCATTCTAGCAAGATTGTTTTCAGTCTACATTTTATAGTTTTCAACATATTTCGTATTTAATAAAGGTCAAGTTTTATTGTATCCCTGTTATTTTTCACTGTGTTTCTATGTTATTAATATAAATATATGGTTTCATTTCCTTACGCTCATAAATCTATATTAGTGGTATCAGAGCGGTCTTCTCCTTGTCATTTGTTTTAATGCATGTCCACGATCCAGTCAAGGTATAGAGAGTTGGGTCTCAAGCTTGTTTCTCCTGAGGAAAACTACTCTCGCACACCTAAGAAACCATCCATGGTGGGAGAAAATAAATATGATGTGATAGGAGATCCTTTTAAAAAAATTCTCGAGGAATCCCTTGAGCGAAAAAGGAATGATATGATGGACAAATTTGAACAAATCCTTCGACGACCGTCGAAAAGCGATTCATCCACATCAAGAGGAGGCGCCTCCCCCTTCAAGGTATAGGTCAATTTTGATATTCCTATATTTTAAGGTCAAATAGATGCAAATGCCGTATATAAATGTTTAAACCTTCTAGAAGGGTATTTTTCTACCCATGAACTTTCTGATAGAGAAAATATTACATTTTCACTCCTTAAGGCCTTCCCCCATGTTAGATATTGGTGGGATACTTTCTGTGACCAAAAGGAAATAGAGGGATCCACATTATTTGTAGTTTCACCCACTTGAGGTTCCTTTAGGGATGTTATTAAGGAACAATACTACCATGTTGGAAGTTATGAAAAATTGTATACGATATGGACCACACTGCGACAGGAAAGAGACCAAACAATGCTAAAGTTGACCAATGTCCTCCATACCTTGCACACCAAGATGGGTATCAAATATTTGGAGTAAAATATGGTGCTCAAGTACCATGCCATTCTACATAGATACATCCATATACAAATGGACTTTTTGGACATCTCATCCTTTCTTGTAGCCTATCGATATGCAATCAAAATCGAGCAGAAGCTTAAACAAAAGACACGACAATTTGGTTCTGGGAACCCCTCACAGTATAAGAAGGGAAAGGGAAACCCAAACCCATAGAACAAAGGAAAGAGAAAATATGGGAAACTTCAGGACAACTAGTCCAAGCCGCAAGAAAATAAGGACAATGGGAAGATGAAGAAAGATATTGGGAAGTGGTGTGACTTCCATAAGAGCCCCCGACATAACACTACTGATTGTTGTTCAAAGCAGTCATTGGTGGCTGAGGTAAAAGCTTTTGAATTAGATGTGGGTTTTGAATCTGAGTCATAACTAGAAAAGGGGAGACAGATCATTGACATGGAACCTAGTTTCATCATTGCTACCACCAAGATCCATCTCGATGAACCTGATGAGCCAAAGGAAGGAGAGTGCCTCTTTTATTCACAGATGTGGGTGAAAGGCACTTCACTACACTTCATCGTTGATGGTGGTAGACAGAAGAACCTCATCTTAGCATAGGTCATCAAGTAGCTAGCCCTGCCGAAAATGCCGCACCCACAACCCTACAACATCAGATGGCTCCGTCAAGGAAGAGATATTCATGTTAGCCAATAATGTCACATGTCATACGATATCAAGCCATTCAAAGATGAGGTATTTTTTTATGTTGCTCCCCTTGAATTTTGTGATGTTATTTTGGGCCAAAATTACTTATGGAAATGTCATGCTATATATGAGTCTAGGCCTCACAGTGTTATTATTACTTTGAACATGAAATTGTACAGGATACCCAAGGTAGTCCCACTGAGTGTTATTTCCTTGATATTTTCCAAACAATGTAGGAAGGTCATTTATCAGACCAGGAAGTTTTTCTTCTTTGTGATTCACTTTCAGAGTGAGTGAAAGGTTGCAACCAAATCCATGGCCTCCACAATCGACCTATCCATGCAAAAAAATCAAGTGGATAAGATCGTGGTAGAATAGAAAGACATCTTCTCATCACCTACCAGGGTACCTCCACACTCTTAGGTCAAGCACCCATCGATATGACCCCTAGCGCATCGCTACCCAATGGGCTAGCCTATCGCCACTCTCTGCTAGAAAATGAGGATATCAAGCATCAAATCCAAGAAATTCTCCACAAGGGGCACATTCAAACCAATGCATCACCTTGTGGAAGCCTAATCATGTTGGTGCAGAAGAAATATGGGACCTAGAAACTCTGCATTGATTATCAGGAACTAAATAAAATCACAGTCAAGAACTAGTACCCAATTCCCCAAATCAAAGATCTCCTTGATCAGCTCAAGGGGGGAAAATAATTCAGTAAAATTGATTTTAAGTCTAGCTACCATTAAGTCCCAATATAAGGGACATATGTATGAAAAACTACCTTCAAGTCAAAATAATTTATTTTTGAATAGTTGGTCATGCTCTTTGGTTTGAAAATTTCCCCAACAACTTTCATGAGGATGATGGACGATATCTTTCATCCTTTCACTAATTATTTTTTGGTGGTGTATATAGATGACATCCTCATTTACAACAAGACTTGGGCAGAGCACTTGCAGCATATTCAATAGGTTCTACACACTCTGTGACAACAAAAGCTATATGCCCACTTGGAAAAATGCTCCTTCAACATAGACATGGTCCAGTAGCTAGGATACATTTTTGATGTGCATGGTGTGCATGTTTATCTAGCCAAGATCCAATTCATCTGTGACTACCCAGGCCCAACCACGCTCATTGAGATTTGGAACTTCTTAGGCCTTGGAAATTTCTATCGTAGGTTTTTGTTGGGATTCTCCCATATTACATGGGCCCTCAGCTAAATAACTAGGGGTGGTGGTAAGAAAAACATTTTGGGGCCTATCCCAATAGAAAGAATTCGATGATCTGAAGTAGAACCTGTGCTCAGCCTTGGTGATTTCATTACCTAACCTACAAAAACCCTTTGATATTGAGATAGATTCTTCAGACTATGCTATGGGTGTAGTCCTTACTCAGTATGGCCACCCTGTGGACTATCATAGTGAGACACTATCAGATTTTATCTGTAAGTACCCTACTTATGAAAAATAAGTGTACTCCATTGTGCAATCCTTCCACCAGTAGTGGAATTACATTCTCGAGAAGGAGACAGTCATCCACACTAATCATAATCCATTGTAGTTCATGCAAACACAAGGAAAATTATAGAGTGACTTCCATCAGAAGTGGTCCACATATTTGCAATAGTTCCACCTCAACATCAAGTATAAAATATGAAGTACGAACTGATTCGTCAATTGCCTCAATTGACCTCTAGTCATGGCACTCACCATAGTTCTAGAATCTTGTGTCCACAATACCTATGAATGGACACACCTCTATGAGACAGATCATGACTTCACCAACACCTAGCAGATGTTGGGAGAAAACAAAGTTGTCACTAATTTTGATCTCCAGGATGGGTTGTTGTGCCATCTTGTACATATTTGTGTCACATCAAGAGAGCAAGTGAAGATGATTTTGGAATCCCACTACAGTCAGGTGGTAGGACACTTTGGCATGGAAAATATAGTGGTAGTACTGCAGTGAAATTTCTACTATCCAAAAATTCGACATGAGGTCGGCAAGTATATTCGGTCCTGCACTACCTACGCTATTTCCAAATCAGCACTAAGAAACAAGGTCTATACACTCCTCTGCCTACTCCTGACAAGCCCTNCAATAGACTACATGTTGGGCCTACTAGAAGAGCATCAAAGCGGAGGCCACTTCCAATATATTCTTTGAACAAGTGTGGGTACACTTTGGGAGCCACAAAAAATTATCTCATATTGGGATAGTCAGTTCCTCAGTACCTTCTGGTCGAGCCTCTGGTCACTGTTGGACACCAATCTCACCAATTCCACTTCCTTCAACCACTAGATGGATGACCGAACCAAGGTAGTAAACTGGATGATCGTGCACATCCTAGGAATGTAAAATTCCAAGAACCCTCACACCTGGGATGAGAGTATTGCATATGCTCAACACAACTACAATAAAGAAATATATATCTCAACCATCCACATCCCCTTTTAGGTAGGGTTGGGGTTTCAACCATTGGGTTCCATGGATGTTTCACTACCCCTTGTGGCCACCCAAGAATACTTGTCACATGCTCCAACTAAATATGACAAAGCCACCTGGTTCATTGAGAAGATCCAACACATTCGACAATAGGTTCATGATATTTTACAAAATTCCAATGCCAAGTACAAGCAATTCGATGATCAACATTGGGTGCCACACCAGTTTCAGGTGGGAGACAAAGTTTGGTTGCACTTGCAGAAAGAACACCTTACAGGTCATTATCAGAAGTTTCATCCACTATGTTATGCACCTTACACCATCACCAAGGCTATGGGTGACAATGATTTTGAGCTCAACCGTCCCCCCTTCCTTGGATTGCACCAAATGTTCAATGTGGACCTCCTTCGGCCTTATTTTTCACCATTATTGGACACCTCAGAGATATAAGAACAGTTGACACGAACATAACTCAACCTTGACTACATGGAACATGCATACAATGAATATTTTGGACATGTAGTTCAAGGGTACTCGCCAACAAAGGATCCACCTTTATTAGGTTATCAAAGCAGGGAAGCTCCTGCACCAAGGCAAGTGGCTCAACCGAGGCCAAATTCAATAGAAATTTCCTCATCTGATTGGGGAAATCAACAAAATGGAAACCATTTATTCCTAAGGGTGTAGGATTGATCCATGAGGATATCAGTGGCCACCCACCTTTTCGAACAAGATCAAAACGGTTTTTTGGCAACTTACTATTTTTAGTAGTTTTTCCTTTCGGGGCCATTTTGAGGGCCTAAACGGATTTTTTTCATGATAGGGAATCTCAATCATCTCAAAAGGCTCCAATTGAGCCCCATAAATGGAGAGCCTCATCAATACCTTTCCATAGAGCTATCGTTCACCCTAAATGGAGATCATATGTAAACGTTATGACCCTAGGAAGTTGATGTACTAACTTACCCTAACGGGGCCCACATGACTTTTGGCGCTTCATCTTCTAGGTTTAGTTTTTTGCATGTCTAGTGTTTTGGAATTCATTTTTATTGTAAAAAATTCCTTCAAAACCTCATTGGACTCATATTCTTGTGAATGATCGTAGATGTCACATCTCTTCTCAAAGATAAGATCCCACCATTCTAACAAACTTGTTTTCAGTCTGCATTTTACAATTTTAAGCATATTTCTTATTTAATATAAGTCAAGTTTTACTTCATCTATGATATTGTCCATTATGTATCTATGTTAATATTAGAAATATGTGGTTTAATTTCATTCCTCTCATAAATCCATATCACATGCAACCTTTAAAAATATTATTATGATTAAACTAAAAAGTAGGCATACCACTCATAATCTTCTAAAGTTCAGGAAATGCTTTGAAGTGAATATTCCCTAACCTCATATGCCATAGTTCACAAGAACTGACAATGTTGTGAACTAGTTCATGAATTTTCCCTAGGACTTTATAAATTCCTCCTTCTTTGATTCCAATACAAATAGATGAACTGAGCTCTGTATCCTTAGGCCATAAAAGATCCTTCTTCTCCATGAATATCACCCTGTGACCTTTATCCTACATAATCTTAATTGAGATAATATTCTTTGTCAATCCTAGAACATATAAGATATCTTCAATATGCAACATAAATCCAAGATCTAGCTGAAATGATGTTGAGCCAGTTCCTTTGATTGCATATATCACATCATCTCCCAACTCAACTTGAGAAGAGAAATTTACATTCTTAAATCTAGATACATTATCTTTGTTCCATGTCATGTTCCTAGAGGCACCACTTTCCACTAACCAAGATTCTTCATTATCTGTCACAACACCTATGAGAGATAAAACAAGGTAATATTGTTTTCTTGTTTCCTAATCACTAGAAACCTCTCTATGCTTCATCCTGTAAGTTCCTTCCTCTTCATCAATAATAGCAGCAAGAGGCTTACCCTTATGTCTTTTTCTCAATTTGGTACAGTTCCTGGAAAAGTGACATTTCTTCTAATAGTTAAATCATCTCACACTTGAAATTTCAAAATCCTTACCTTTGTAACCACCATTGTCTTTCTCCTTCTGAATAGATAATTTCTTTTGAGAAGGTAATCTTTTCCATTTCTTTTTTCTGGTTGTCAATGCAATATTGTCTTCTTTTGAGGAGTCGGTCCTGCATTGAATCCTACCTTCTACCTGAAGGAAATCATGCCACAACCTTTCAAAGTTAGGCCGAGTCTCTCTTTCATTTACCCTGGACAAGAATACCTCTCAAGTGGCTGGAATACCATCAACATTAGTCTAGACCAAGCCATCATCATCAATTGGTACCCCAATCACTAGCAATTGATCCCTGATCTATGAGATCTTGTTGAAGAAGGATGCTACTATACCATCCTTCTCCACCTTAAGAGTTTGCATCCTGTTCTTGAGAACCCTCTTCTAATTTGGATCCTTCTTCTCATACAAGTTTGTTAGAGTGTCAAAACAATTCTTTATAGTATTTAAAGGAGATATTATAAGCATAATATTGTCCTTCACTGAATAAAAAATGATTTGTTTTTCCTTTTCCCGATTCTTCTTAAATTTTTCCCTTCCTTCATTTGAATTAAGTAACTCTACTTTACTAGTTACGAAACTGTGCAAATCATTCTCTTCAAAAATATTTAAAACCCTTACCTTCCAAATATTGATGTTGGAAGCTCCTTCAAGCCTATATTCATTCTTCACTCAGATCGATGTCATATCTATAATAACGTTTCAAAAAATATGAATTGTTCTCTTTAAATAATCCTCTCCAAGAATCTCGTGTGATCTCGAGCTTGTTATAAAACCGAATGACTACACACCCATGGCTATTCTACCATGTTGAAATTTAAATATAGTTAATATTTGTAATAATTATTAAAAATACTTCTTGCTGATTTATAATTTCTTCACAATAAATATGCAGAGATACATGAACAAAAATAGAATAGAAGCATTCACGATAACACAAGGATTTTACCCTTGGAAAACCCTCTCAAGCCTGAGGGAAAAAAACAACAAATGATGTTTCTTATTAGAAAATGAGTGAGCTAGGAGCAGATACAAATTTACCACAACCACATAGGATTACAACCATGAGAGTTTGTTTTCCATATCTATCTTTAAAGTTATCTCAAATTCTAGTAGAAGTTCATAGCTTGAAACATGAAAGCAAACTATCCTTTCTGTAGAGATCCCACGAGAAGCATAGCTTCCTTCTTCACTGTGTCTTCAATGAGTATTCAATTTCACTTTGTCAAGTGCTTAGGAGTCTTATTAATAATAATTATTTCTCCATAACTCACTATGGAACTTGTCTTCATCACTTGACTTAACTAAGATAACCCGTCTTAGTAACTCAACTTACCAACTCGACTTTACATGCAGACTACTTGACAAATCGACTTTGCTTCTCAACTGAGTTTGCATGAATCGACTTTGAGAACTTGACCTTGAAAAATCAACTCTTTGAAAACTCAAAATTGACAACTCTGCTATTTGACAACCAGTCTTTGCATGACTCAACTTTTGCAACTCGACTTGTAGCTTATCTTTGCAACTTGACTTTTCTGCAGGCTCAACTCTTCTTTTTTCTTCCAGCAATCACAAGTCTTTGATGGCAGTTGTGGTCTCATGTTCCATCATACTATCTCATCACATATACATAATTTCCATCTCACATATAATAAAGATCATTTGTCTTAGCATGTGACCATCTGTTTCTCCACTCATGGTCAATTGCTTGGCCTAGGAAAACCCCACACACCACTTTTTCCTACACAAGGAAATACCTCAACACATGAGATAAATTAGTCTTGTCGTAAATAAGACTGATTAGAAGTATACTCTTGTAATGGATTTTTCTTATACAAATCTCACAATACTTTTTTCCTTGTCTCAAATAAGGCTCTTCTTCAAGTCTCAAGTCAACCTACACAAGGAAGTATTGAAGAATGATTCACTCTATTGCAAACACTAACACTCTTTTTCATACTTAGGTCCCTTTTATCTTCAAGTTTTCTTTCCAGCTCATAGTGAGTTGTCTCCCACTCATTCTCGGTTGGTGACAAATTGTTATGAGCTAGATACAACTCATGTTCAACTATTTTGCTTGGATTTTGTGGGATCTTGTTAGTTCATTTTCCCTATTTTCCTCTCTTTCTTATCTCTTCTTTCTTGATCCTCTTGATCTTCTTGATCCCGTGCCTTTTCTCTATGCATCGTCTCTTCTCGTTAGTCTCTATCCCACCTAGCTTCCCAATAGGCCCACAACACTCACATGTGGCTCGTCTCGAACCACTTAGATCTAGTGGGTCATTCTCTTCCATGCCTCTATGAATTTATAGAGGCTCTCCTTCATTTCCTATATTGTTGTTATGATTTTGAATTCCTTAATGTTCATAATTTCCTCCATTTTTTGCATTGTTAAATTATTTATTTTGGCATCGGTGTACTGCATGCTAATGTCATGCTATTTTGTGTGGTAGCTAGTTCCTCTAGTGACCTCAGTGCCTTGTCCTATATGATAAAACAAAGAAGCTATGATACTAATTGATAAAATATACATAATAACAACAAGATGGCGGAAAAATCATACTATCCAACACACTCATGTATTCACTCCAATGTTACATATTTATAGTACAATGGGTGATGCCACCTCATAGACAGATGCTCTCTAGATCCTAAAATCATGCATGATGACTAGGCTAGGAAATATTAAATAAATCATTAGTCATCACTAGAGGATATATTACTAATATCCTAAATGAATAATACAAAGATAGGTGACAATTTAGACTTAGTGATTGGTAAAGGTAAGCGATATGATAAC